>JBBPDH010040370.1:0-10053 GCA_037974565.1 Clupeocharax schoutedeni | reverse complement strand
GCATTTTCTGCATTTTGTGTTTTTCAGTTAAATAAAAGGCTATTTTTGCTCTATATTTAAACATTGAGGATTTCTTTAAAAATAATGTCAAAGTCTCGTCTCGTTCTCGTGAACCCAGTCACGTGTCTCGTCTCGTGGGAAAAGCGTCTCGTCACACCCATAAAATATACACATAAACACACACACTAGTGGAGTAGAACACACACACACACACTCATACATGTTGTCACACTAAAACATATGCATGTACAAACACACACACACACACACACACATATTGATACACAGAATACACAGTCACTCTAACGCTCAAGAACATATGCATGCACATGCACCAATACACACTAATGTAGCAGAATACACACATACATGCCAAAACACTGCTACATACATGCATATTATGGTTCATAACATGTGGAAACAAAACGGCTTCATATGAATATCAATTCGTTCTTTCTCCGCCTGTGAAAGTCTGAGTTAAACACAGTGTTTGACTGCAGGTGTGTGTCTGGTTTGGCTAGAGGGAGCAGATGCTGCGCCAAAAGCAGAGATAACACACACGCATACACACACAAACACACATACACGTGGCACTATACTGCATTAAAATCTATTCATTCTGAAGAGCTTTGGCAATAAGAATTAATAGTGTTGCACAGCATGGCAAAAACAGAGCCCCCTCCGCCAAAAAAAACCAAAAAACCCCAAAACAAAACAAAACAAATCAAAAACAAAACAAGCAACAACAAAAAAAAGCACACACACATTTAAACATGCACCCTAAATAACAAATATGGATTAATACTGATACAGATCACGGCACACATACAGCTGAACACCACTTTGTATTTCACTCTCTCTCTCTCTCACTCCTTTATGTATGTCAGAAATTAATTGAGCATAACATAGAAGCAATAAAGTAATAGAAGTCAACTAAGCCCAGGGGGAAAAGAAAGCAAGAGAGAGAGAGAGAGAGAGAAAGAGAGAGGGAGAGTGAGGGAGAGAGAGAGAGAGAGAGGAAGAGAGAGAGAGAGAGAGAGAGAGAGAGAGAAAGAGGGACAGAGAGAGAGAGGAAGAGAGAGAGAGACAGACAGAGAGAGAGAGTGAGAGAGAGAAAGAGGGGGAGAGAGAGACAGGGAGAGAGAGAGAGAGACAGAGAGATGCTCCACAAAATATGCCACTGGGTTACTGGAGCGCTGAATAACCTACAGACACAATCTCACATTTAGCACTCCACCTCTCTGATTCACCTAAAGCTTCAAAATGCAACCACCAAATGAAGTCTTTATGATTTAAGTGACCCATGCATGCTCTGTCCACAAATGCATTCTTCACTGCAGCGTTGGATGAGGTTCACAAAACAGGTCAAAACCTCATTTAAAGAAGTGAAAAGCTGTGGCGTTTGTCAAAACACCTACATTTGATGTGTGTGAGTGAGTAATGGTGTACTGGTATCTACAGTATTTAAACCCAATGTTTCTAAACTATCTCTATTATCATTGGCTGCCTACTATAATGGCTCGTTATAGTCTAAACATTTCCAGGCTAAAAACATTTTCTTTTTCCCCTCAACTGTTAAATACTTTTAAGAAAGATAATATCAAAGTATGATGAAAGATAATATTAAAGTATGATGAAAGATAATATTAAAGTATGATGAAAGATAATATTAAAGTATGATGAAAGAATATTAAAGTTTGATGACTTCTTGTGCTTCTTTGATGTATGCCTTGGATACATTGTTTAGATTAACTTTTTTAATTAAATATTTGTTAAAAATGCCAATATAAAATGAGATTTAGAGCAAAAAGCATTTAGCTTTACATCACTGCCTGTAGAATATGGACAAAAGTATTGGGACACACATCTTAATTACGGAAATCATACTGATTGCCACCGGTATAAAAAAAATCAAGCACAACAAGACCAAATCTATTTTAAAGTCTATGTACTTGAATGTAACGTCATTTGAGTCTCTTTTTGCTTTTGTAATGGTCAAGCATCCTAATTCTACTGTCCACATTTGCATATTTCATACACACACTTACATTCTGTATTTCTTTTCCATGTTGCTTCTCCATTTTTGCCTGTGTCCTAAATAACACATTTTCTCCTAGTTTAGAGTTATCTATTATCTATAATGTATTTACATGTGTGTGTTCTATGTGTCTGTCATGGCTGAGGCCCAGTAAGTGCCACCGTGTTTTGTTTTGATTGTGTCTTGTGCCATGTGCTCCTTTGTTATGATTGTGTCATGTGTTTTAGGTTCCCCATCTGTTTCCTGTTTGTTCTCACACCTGCCTCTCGTTACCCACTGTATTTAAGTTCTGCGTTCATGTCTCGTCCTTGTAGTTTCATTGTCCTCATGTACTCATTTTGTCCCCTAACCCTACCCTGCCTGTTCTGTTTAATAAAACCCTGAAAATGGATCCTTGCTTCGATGCCTGCTCCTTTCCACGAGGCAGTTCGCGGTCCAGGGTGTTTACACCTCCTCTGGATTGCGACAGTGTCCTTGTGCACTTTGTAAGATCTAGACTTTGACTTTGCCTTGGATGTGTATGTTAGGTTTTACTAAAAAAAAAAGCTTTTACTAAATTTGTTTCATAAACATGGCTGAATTCCCACTGGACTATATTAAAATGGCTAACTACTGAACAGCTTGATAATTAGCTGATTATTGGATACGAAGGGTTAGAAGCAGGAACACTAGGACTTGGGGTCTGACAGGACCACTATTGTATTTGATCCAAACAAATAAAACATTTGCAGTGAAATAGCTGGACTAACCTCTCAAACCTGCACCTGATCTTATCCTATTAACCCCTTATACATGAACATGTCACAGTATGCAGTAAAATACATACAAAATCTTTCTCTGCGTTTAATATACATACAAATTCTTCCCCTGCATTTAACCCATTCACCAAGTGAAACAGGGGGTTGCCACCAATGGTACCAGGATGGTACCTCTCTGATGACTACTGCAGTCCAGGGATTCGAACCCATGACCTTCTAATTTTTTTTTAAATTGTGAAGCTGCTTTGTGGCAATGACCACTGTTAAAAGCGCTATATAAATAAACTTGAATTCAATTCAATTCAATTAATCTCTGGGCGAATTCCCTAAGTAGACCAATAGTGTGGAATAATGTGGGAAGTAAATACACACCAGCATGTAAGATACACACACACACACACACACACACACACACACACACACACACACACACATCTATATAAAGATGAAACACTCAACACAACAGCTCTTTTTTTCATAAAGTCTCAATATCGTAAATTTTTATTTCATACAATACATTGTACAATGAAATCATATCCGGGTGACTGTGGTGAATGTACAAAGGGCCGAGAGGGACCATGTCCGCTCTGCTCTGAATGTTTCCGTCTGGAAGTCACTCTCTTTATTGCCACCAGGCTAAATATGTACACTAAATTACAAGATGTGTTTTTGTTTTTTATTTCTTCTTTTTTTCATCAGTGTTCATTATTGCGCAAAATTTGTTTGGTTTTTTATATGAACAGAATCAATAAAATAAAGCAATCGATCCATTTGTTTTGACAATATTGTACAAAGAAACCAAAAATAAAGTGTTATGTATATATGCATGTATATATATATATAGTATATGTATATTCCTAAACTCTGAACAAAATATCTTTTGAATATCTGAAGATAAAAAGAATGCTGTGGGCTTAAAGGAGATTAAAATGCATCTCAAAGTAGCACTGGAATACTTTCCTTTGGGTCAAGGGACGTGACAGGACCGCCTAGAACTGTTTAGGGCCATTTTCCAATTTTTTTCTTATTTGAAATATAATTAATATTCAAATATGAAAATGTTAGTGTTTTTTGTTACTGTACCTTTAAGAACAGTCTATGTTACTGAGCTCTATTCTCATTGGCTGTCCCATGTCTCGTTCAAAAAGCAATCCAGACTAAAAACGTATAGCTTCAAAGTTAATGGACAGGTCTAAAGTGTAGGTGGCTCTATGTATATGTGCTGGTTTTTGTGACATCACAAACACAGTCCATTCAAAAAGGGCTAGTTCTGAAGATTAGTGTATATGTATGGAGTCAAAAGTGTATGTACGGTTCTGCGTACAACTCTTTGATTTCTAAAAAATTGAGGAAACATTTTTTTCATCATGTGGGTCCTTCAGAACAAACTGAAGGGTCAAAATCAACCTAAAGGCCAAAAAAAGGTTTAGTGCACACCATCCAAACTACTCAACAATTAATGCTCTATAACTTTAAGCCGTCCTCTTTTTTTTGCATGTTTGAAAAAGGAGGCATTTTTAAAAATGCATTTCAATTCTTTTGACAACACAAAATACACATTTACACATTTATTGAAAATAAAATACATTTATCACCAGAATGGCGCTTCTTTTCATATTCAGGGAAGTCTCTAAAATTTGAAAAAGTATTCATTTAGCTCGGCTCATAAACCCATCCCTCTATACATAAACCACTCAGTCAAATGTAGAAAACTATCTACATCCTCTCTAGTTGTGGTATTGGAACAAGAACATCTGAGGACAACCAGGGGAAATCTTGAGCTGAATATTGGAGGGAGTGCAGAGTTATTAAAGTGTGATATAGGGTGTGGTTTTCATAGCTAATCCAGTGCCTTTAGAAGGAAGCGTTCAAGGTAACGTCAACATTGCCTGACAGATCACAGGCCTGCCATTGGATGGATGTAGCATCTATTAAAAAGACTGAGTCCTAGAGGCATATAATCACGAAAAGTTCCTGACCAAGGAGCGAAACCCTTTCAGAACACTATCAACATGCTAATAGCTAATATGCCATTTATTTTCTAACATTCCCTATTTTTTCCAATCCTCGCGTCCACTCTCCATAAAATTGGAGCTTTCCTATTGTCTATAAGCCAGTGAGCCCACTAGTTTCTTCCGGTTCCTCCACTGAGAGCCTACTTTAAACCATCTCATTCTCAACCGGCTCACGCGATGCTGCATTTCATTCAATTTGCCACTCCGTCGGCCGCTCTGTAAACACTTCAGAGCGAAGCAAAAGTCGCAGGAGCACAAGATTCATGAGGAAAAGGACCAGCTGGCATATCATCCTCTCTCTCTTCTTCCTCAAGTCGTGCCTGGATCCCTTATCTGGAGCGCACCAGTGGGCATCGTTTTATCACCGCGCTGCATAGAAAGGCCGGAGTGAAGGGTGCCGTGCTGAGCAGAAAACGAAAAACGATAGCAGCGACGTCTTTGTGTGTGAACTACAATGCTGACGAATGAAACAATCTCTACATTTTCAGATGTAGCCCTTCCCTGCCGACATTGCATATCACACACATTATTACGCACTAATTGAGACCGAAGAAATTTAATTTGGCATGAATAGGACCTAGAAGGCTTAACAACATGGGAAGGCATGGGAGGGGCATCCAAATTCAGAGGGATATTTAAACTGAACACTCCCTAAATTTGAATATCGCGGCTGATCTACCCTCCAAACAGCATCTTGCAAAATGCATGGACGATTTGTGAAGATGTTTAAATAGTTTTCATCAATATTGTCTGAGATGAACCTGTTCAACAGAAGCTGTGTGCAACCATTCTCAGATTGGTTCATTTTCTATGCACTTTTTGAGGCATAACATTCATTGTTCCACCCATCATCACAGTCCAAAAATAACCCAAATATGTAACAAATTGGTGAATTTAAATTAGAAGTCAAAAACTTTTTTCACACTGATGTAATTTTACTATTCTAAAGAAAGTTAATGTACTTCTAAGTAATTTTGGACCATTTATATTCTTCACAATATAAAGACTGCCTGCTGTTTGCTGATGACATGGTCAAAAATTCAAGCAATTTTTAAAATCTAGATTATTCCAGGGGAGGATCCAACAAGGGGTGTTTGCTCCAGGGCTGTCAGTGGATGGTCAATAGATGTGGTTATGAAGATGAGGTTGAAAGACAGTTGAGAAAGATGAGAAAATGAGTTTAGGATTAAACACTGAAAACAAAAGTAACAAGAGTAGGATGATAAACAAAAATGAGGGAGATTAAATCATTTTTATAATTTCCACATACATTTGAAAATCAAAAACGATATCTGCCCAGCAGAAATACACTAACTTTTGTATTCCATGATCAAATTTATTTTAGCCTGTCTGTTTCAGTTTAAAAATGGTACAAAGTGTTGGTTTAACAAGCTTCAGATGTTTGTTTTAGAACTTTAGATGTTCATTATCTCCAGAAAAATTTAGGCACCATTGTTTCCTAGCTTTATAATGGTTTGAAGGTAAAGGTATGATATTTTTCTTACTGTTTTAGTCATAACAAGCTAGGCAAATTATTTAAAGATATTTTTATGTAAAGTGTCTTTCTGCCAGCAAAGTGAACACAAGCAAGAAGGCAGTAAAACGTATCAGGATGTGTTTTGTTTGTAGAAAAGTTGATACTGTGTGAGCTGGTGAGGAGAACACAGGTTTGGTTCCAGGTTCCTCCTCGGTTCCTCCAGCCATAGTTTGGACTTTGAAACTCCATCAGCAGCTCCTGATTTAATTTAATGAAGGACTGATGGAGTCAAACCAGTAACAGGTAATACTGGACTTCCATAAGACACATTTAAGTATTGTACATTGTCATAATTTTGTTAAATTATTGTGAAAAAACACACTAAACTGTTTTGAAATATATTTTTTCTTTCACAGTAATCTTCAGCACTATATAATATCATTGCTTGCTGAAGGATAGCTTATACATTTGTACTAAACCTTCTGGCGGTGTTACTGATGCCCAGTTTTTCTTTCTCCTAAGCTTTTATCCTCCTTTTCTCTGACACTTTCCCCATTATCACCATGCCACTTTTCCTTTACCTCTCCTTCTCCCCTCTCCACACCGCCCCCTCCTCCTGCCTGTCCATCCTATTGAACATCAAAGCAGCCAAACCACGAAAAGGCTTATGTGGAGAGATGCTAATGCAGTTAGCAGTTCGTTCATGCGTGTTGAAGGCCAGCTAAGGCATGGCTGCTTAAAGCCCAGCAGGACATCTCTCCATAAGCCTACACGCACAAGCTCATGCGCACGTTTCCTTAACCCATATAAGTCACAGAAACCTATGACGTAATTAATAGTTCTTAAGTTTTATTTGATTATTCTGGTAAAAACACACAGCAGACTTCAAGACACTAAAGCTCAGGTCAGTTATATAAATGATGTGTGACTATTTGTTGTGGTTTAATTATAAATAATATGTTTTTGTGCATTTTTCCTTTTTTATTGTGCAAGAGCCGGTGGGATCACGCCCCATTTATTTGTTCAAGGGTAGAGCGCTGGACACTGAATGGGAATTTTGTCGGTTCAAATCCACAGTGCATGTATTTATTGTTTGTAACATAAACCTTTGTGCCTATAAAACCAATGTTTGGGTTTCTCCTAACACTGGTTTTATAGTAACTATGTAATCAAATTTCCCATTTTCTCATGGAAATGCATCTAGTTGTTTCACACCTTGGAATTGGACGCTGTTAGAATACAGTACCAGTCAAAATACTGTATGTATCTTCAATGTAGCCATTGAGGGTTTATTGTCTTGTTTAGCGCTGTTGCTCTTAGTTGTCCTGTTTGCGCTTGTGGTCTTGTGTTGTTTTTATTATGTACGGTGTGTATATGGTAGAAATGACAATGAAAAACCTACTTGACTACTTGACTTGTTACATAACACTGACATAACTGTGCCATAGCATGCCATTGGTGGTACATATCAGTTGTTATGAGCTGCCATGAGAGGTTAGGTTCAATAATTTAAGTCTTATGAATTATCTTCATTCTTCAATCTTATGTTCAAGTCAGAAGTTAATTGTTGCTAAAGGGTCTCTAGCCACCATGATTTCAAGCATTATGGTTTCATTTCACTGAATGGTAATGATATCATGACAGTAATATTTACTGGGCATAATCTTTCATGTCATAAAACTGCCATGACGTGTTTATGGCATGATTATGTCAATATTCTCTATTAGGGTTTGTTTATAACACCGTACGACACCGTACCATACAAAAGTCTTTGACACCTGCAGAAATAATATTTAGAAACCATTTAGCTGTGCAGTGAGTGTTTTTTCACATTAATATTACTAAACATACTTAATAAATAATAAATAATTCAAGTAACATTCTACAGTAAACAGTGATGTTATGTTCAGTATATCGGTCTGTTCTTGTGTTAAGTCCAGTATTACTGTAGCTTCATCAGAAACCTGGTTTGACTCCATCAGTCCTTCATTAAATACATCAGGAGCTGCTGATGGAGTTTCACCATCCAAACAACGGCTGGAGGAACAGAGGAGGAACCTGGACCTGAACCTGTGTTCTCCTCACCAGCTCACAAAATATGAACTTTTATACAAATAAAAGAAATCTTGATACTTTTTACTGCTTTTTTAATTTTGCTGGCAGAAAGACACATTTTCAGACACTGAGAAAAATGGCTTTGAAACAATTTGTAAGTCTTTTGCCCAGCACTGTATGTTATCCAATAAAAGATGTATTCATTAATTATAAAGTCACATATAAACACATAAAACATAATAAATAATAATGTAATATGTCAACCGTGTAACCGTGTAATTACCACTCAAGACATATATAACACATGAACCTAAATAACTGAGCAGATCCTGGTTATCTAAGGGGTTAAAAAAAACATGAGCATGCTGGCTTTGGCTGTTCCCAAGGGCCCTTTTGAGAAGATGTAAGGAAATGGTATTGGAGAGGAGACTGGGCTTTCTAGGCCTTTTATCCAGTCAGGCCAGGTTTGGAAAAGGCCATGCTATAGATTCTCATGGGGCTGGAGGAAATGCACTGCAGTGTATCATATTAAAAAACCCCAAGCTGTTTGATGGGATTGCGCCAGTATGAATCAAGGGATCAGAAGCTTGCTTGGTATTGGACAGCCCACTAAAGACCCTACACTGCAATGGGATCTGGGTCTATATTGCATCTCAAGGATGTTTGTGTCTATAGGAAGTAAAATGAGCTTCGAGGCACCAACGTGCTGGACTTAATCCTGAGGGTCACACTTATAGTGCTCCAGTCAATCAACCAGGTGTTGAGGCTGAAAGCTTCATGCATACATTCCTGGAGGGTTGGAAGGGGAACATGCCTGATAGTAACATCCTGTACTGCAGGTTCTGGCTTCAGAAGGGCTTCCTGGAACCCGTGGTTCAACGGCATATGCCACCCAACTCGGACAACACAGTGCAGTTTTCAACCCCAATGTGGGACTGTGTGCTTATATGTGGCATTGGTCAAAAGTTTGGACACACTAACTCCTAGGATTTGTACTATATTCCACATATTTGAATAACAGTGAAGTCACTACTGCCTAAGTGTTACTGGAGACAAATCTGTTTTAAAATGACTTTTTAAAAGATTCAGTGTTTAAAATAATTACCGAATTGTTATAATCCAGTATGAATCTGTGGTGTGTATAGTGTTAAGAATTTTATAATGAATCCAGTATTAACTAAATGTTAAAGATTACACCTTAGAACGACATGTTTAAGATTAGTAAAATGTCCTGAATCAAGTGGGTTCACATTTTTGATTGATATTGTGTGTGTGTGCATGTGCGAGCGTGTGCGTGTGTGTAAAAAGAGAGTGTTTGAGCTCTTCACACTTGTTTTAGCAGCAATGGAGGGGTGGGTGTGTGTGTGTGTGTGTGGGTGTGCGTGCATGCGTGCGTGTGTGAAATCTCTCCAGCAGTGGCAGAGCCACCCGGCGATTGATTAGCGGCTTCCTGAGTCCCTCACTAGACAGAGCAAACAGCCCTCCTGCTTTACTTCTGCACCCCCCCATCCCACACACACACACACACACACACACACAGCTCATGTTCATGGCAACACATACACACACTTTCTAATTGGCGGTATACATATATAATCTAAACCCAAGAGCTTTCAGAGTGAGTGAGAGAGAGAGAAAGACAGACAGACAGACAGACAGACAGACAGACAGACAGACAGACAGACAGACAGACAGACAGACAGACAGACA
>JBBPDH010040343.1:0-10054 GCA_037974565.1 Clupeocharax schoutedeni | reverse complement strand
AATAATATTACCATTTTCAGACGAGTAATGCCTTACACTACTAGTTACTGAAAAAAGTAAAATTATTACAGTAACGCATTACTTTGTAACGCGTTACACCCAACACTGACGATAAGCAACAGTATGTGTCATCATTGGAGCCTTCAGAAGGGCCAATTTAAGCTGCATTGTTCTTTTGTTGCCAGCAATGTGCTGAACTGGGCAACCCACTCTAATGACGGCAGAATATAATCCAGTTATAGAGAGTATTACAAACAGAATCGTGTAAAGGAGCCTGCAAATTATTCACCATGTTACATTAAAGGCTCACAGTCTCACAGCCAAATGGGTAATGACAGTCTTACTACTAGTTTTCTTTACTATTTGGCTTATAAGTAGTGCAAGTTAAAAAGAGCCACATTTTTACTGAAATATTATGTTGTGTAAACTGCTCTTGTTTTTTTTTTTTTTACATTTTATTTAGGAATTGTGTCATTGGAATCCCTCACTGGTTTCCTGTTGATGTGGTCCAGGACAAATTCTAAAACACACTTGAACCAGCAGTGACTGCACTCCTTACTAAGAACATGTAGACCACCGCTGCCATGTACACACAAAGTCCCACTCTTGTAAAAAAACCAAAACCAAAACCCCCCACATTTTTTGGCCACCTTTTGACCACTTCCCATTTCAAATAAAACACACATTTAAGGTGAGCACAGCAATATTTACGTGAATACTGCTGAGTTTAAAAACATGGTCAGGAACCATTTTTTAAAGAATCTAAAAAGTGGCTTTGGATAAAAGTATCTGCTAAATGCAGTAAATGCAAAACACTGCAAACCTTGTTCAGGAATGGTTAACATTATAAACTGAAGCCCTCTGTCTACACACTGTAGTTTTTATGTTTTGCTACCCCAGTTTTGTAAGTGTGGTGTCCCCCTGACTCTAAAAAATGTTGAATAATAGACACTTTCAAATTAGGTCAGCAATATAAAAAGCAGTAAACTAAGATATGGGCATTTTCTTTCCACTTGACTAATTATCAGCTTAAAAAGCACGTCTTTCTCAAAACCTAAAAGGAAAATTATCCAAGGAACAAACCGTTTTCTGACATTGCTCATCCAGCCCACCTTGGACAAAAACACCTTAAGTGGCCCCCAGATGTTTGAAACCCCTGCTCAATATACCTCAACAAGAATACTAAGGTTACTTTTGGTTATTGCATGTGGGTCTCTCTCTCTCTTTCTCTCTCTCTCTCTCTCTCTCTCTCTCTCCCTCTCCCTCTCTCTCTCTCCCTCTCCCTCCCTCCCTCTCTCTCTCTGTCTCTGTGTCTGTCTCTTTCTCTCTCTCTGTCTCTCTCTCTGTCTCTCTCTCTCTCTGTTTGTCTTTTTATTTCTCCCTCTCTCTCTCTCTCCCTCCGTCCCTCTCTCTCTCTGTCTGTCTTTCTCTCTCTCTCCCTCTTTCTCTCTCTCTCTCTTTCTCTCTCTCTCTCTCTCACACACACACACATACTTAACTGTCTGTACCTCACTCACAAATTTAACCTAGTGAAGACTTGAATGATTCATGCAGATTCAGAATAGAAAATGCAGCAGTTGTTGCTAATATTTCTAATATAATGGAGAATGAACACAGGCAGCCACTGCTTTATTAACCATGTACCAATGGGTTGATGCTACATGACAGAGTAGGTAAAATCCACAAGCCTTCGGGTGCTCTCTGTGGTGTGGAGTCTCACTCACTCATTTCTGCATTACTTTCTCACAATCCTGTAACGTTTAAAACTAAAGTTCAGCTAAAAATCAAATTGGTACGATTTTTCCCTTACCTCAAATGTGGTTCGTCCAAGAGTTGGTAAAGTTTGCTGTTTCTAGGGGTTTGCCTTGGAGCTACGATCTAAATGGAAATAAATATCTTCTTGAATCTTGAATTGTTCATCTTGAACAGCCCTCAATTAAAATTGTGCATATTGCAGGACTTAATTGATGCTTAATTACCTCAAAGCAAGTTGAGTTGTTGGGTAATTCAAAACAGACTTGCTTCCGTGACTCTGTATAAATCAGTGACTCTTTAGGAGTCAACAAATATATTTTTTGGAATCATCAGAAACACACTCTTCTAAACCAGTTTTTCAAAAGGTTTTTATGAAGAAGAATCTGTCATTAATCCTCATCATAGGCAGGTGTCACTACGAAATCAAACATCTTAATTTTGCCACTTAAAATGACCTTAGCTTTGACTAAAAAAGAAAAAAATTGCCCCCTAAATAATAGAATCTCCTAAATTAACACTTTATATGTAAGATGAAGCAGTTTCACACTAATTTTAAGGTCAAATTAAGGGGTTAGTTTCACAAATTAATGGCCACTTAATTCAAATGAATGTTGCATTTGTAGGGTTAAATTAAAGTAGGGTCTATGCCGTTTTATGTACATTGTGTTTAGTAGTGTGTATATGAGGTTACCTTACAGTGTGCTTTGAGGTCAAAATCACCAGGGATAAGTTTATTTGGGTTTTGTACTGGTTTTCATGCTGATTTCAAATCTGTGTTTAGTTTTTCCCGCATGTACAGTTTTTGAGATAAAGCTAGTTCTATACTGCATGATAGTTGGTATAATGATCATATAATAATCATATCCTGAGTGTTTGTGAAGAAACAGTGGTAGCTGACTGACACTGATCATTATATCTGTGCCGAAGTGTGGTCTATCTGACTTCACACTGAAAACAGTTACTTGATTGGTGCCTGCGGTTTGCATGCAGGTCTATTGCATTAATTCAAAACGTTGATGTGACTGAAAAAATTTTTTGTTGATCTGTTGATCGTTCTGTAAGCTCTCTGGCTAAATTCACCTTATAGCTCTAATGCAAAACTAAAGTACTTCGAACACCCAACATGTTTTGGCAAGTCCACTGCATTTGTTGAAAGGGGAAAGCCATTGGTTTATCCAGGAAGAGAAGCTAAGCACTGATGCATAGCGGTCAAGACTCATTAGGTTTTTATGTTTTTTTATGTTTGCAATGGCCTTATGACCATGAATGCACATCTGTTACGCTCTTAGAAACTTGAAAAAATTCTGACGATGCGTAATTGCAGCCAGTACTGAGGACTGCTGCTTATTTTGCAACTCCTAGTTTTATTGGCCAGTGTGGCCTGCTCAAATTGGCATTGGGTCTTGATGCATGCTTGATGCTTAAACAGGCGACCAAAATGGATATGATGGGAGCGTTTCATTTCACTGCACTAGGAAGTGTGTAGGCATGTTTAAACAGCACAGCATCGCAGGTGGAAAACAGGCCTCATAAATCTCAAACCAAGGTAAATTTACCAGATTTCGGATATTCAGCTCATGCCTGGTCTAATGGTTTTGACCAAATTCTACAGATCGTTCATCACTTATCTCTCAGTGAATACTTATTGGAGTTAAATTGATAGGCATGCAGATGTGGCTTGAACAGATAAAAACCGCAAGAGAGGAAGAAGTACACGAGGCTTTAAAACATAATACAGTTTTACCTGTTGTTTGACCGTAAAATGGCTGCTTCATAACAGAATACTGAAAAATAGGATGTGAAAGTGCTTTAGAAAAAAGGCAAAGAGTCACTGCTGCCTTTTGTTCAAGGCACAGATGAATTATGCGACTTTGGTTCCAGTGAAGAAGAAATACTCCAGCTGTCCAAATACACTTCACAAATGGCGCTTTCCCCTGAGAATGGTAATGACTGTTAACGCCTCATTGGATGATGATCTGAGTTAACAAAAGTGCCTCGCATTCGCTTCACTGACCAAAAACAGTGGAATGTACTTTTGCCTGGTTAGGAGAAGGAACCTCTGGGAAGGCAAGGGACAAAACATTTTCAGGACGACCTACATAGATATTCAGCTTATATCACAAGAATGTATTGTCTTTTCATGTGAGGACACTAGTTAAAAAACTTGTGATACTAAAATGCATAGTATTAGATGAATGCACTGAGATAGGTGGAGACAGTGTGAAGGGTGGTGCTGGTGTATGATTGCTTGGCAGGGGAAACCATGATATTTTCACTGAACTCACTCTCATTTGATGAGATAATGGATATTTTGACTGTTGTGGACACTTATTATAGAGTAACGATGATGTGATACTTCTACCAGCAATTTACAACCAGGCAAAAGGACAGTACACCCCTGAACACGACTGACACTGATTGGAGTATGATATTCAGAGCCAGGATAAACAGTAAGAGCTAGGTTAACACAATAGTTTAAGAAATTGTCATAGAAAAATCCCCCCTTTGGTGGGAAAAAACCTAATTTATACAATATACAGTGGAGTTATTAAATAATAACTGTTCTAGTGTAACACCCAATGAATTTCTATTTCTACCTTGCATTTCTCTGGAAGTTTTCAACTCCCAGTTACCACCCCATCCCTTCCTGCTTCTACAGTTCAAACAGTTTCTGAAAAAGTGTTTCTCTTACCAGCTCATGCACAAAACATTCCAGAACTCCAGCCTAAGGTCTAAGAAGCCAAATAAGTCTTTTCTATTTCACTCAGATGTCAAAAGCATGGTCCAAACCAAAGGCAACCCAATAGAGTTAAAACCATGTACAATGGGGTCAGGGAAAGAAAAAAACAGCTGTTGATCGCTAGCAGTGACTGTTCATCTGTTATTCTTATTGCACTGATGATTTTTAATAACACAGGTCAACAGGTCAATGCTGATTGCAAATCTGTTTAGTTTTTTTCCGCACGTACAGTTTTTGTGATGAAGCTAGTTATATACTGCATGACAGTTGGTATAATTAGCATATAATAATCATATGCCACAGTGTGCACCTGTCTGACTTCACTCTGAAAATATTGAAACAGTTACTTGATTGGTGTCTGAAGTTTAATAAAAACAGCATGCAAGTCTACTGCAAATCTAAAATTACTCATAATTCAAAAAGTTGATGTGACTGAAAAAAACTGAAAGCAGAACGAAAAATTACAAACTCCTTTAGAAAAATGTGTTTGTCACGTCTCATGGCTTTACTCCATGAAGACACGGCACAACTGCAGGCTTCCATTCTCTGTTTTCTCTTTATTCACAGTTCAAAACAAAAACCAGGCTCGATGGCCGATAACTTTCCAAAGTATACTTGACTATGACTGAACAGAAATGGTATCTGCAACGGCATCTGCAACAGTGGACCGACATCGTGGTCCACATAAACTGAACATAAATACAAAACCGTAGACACACACAACCAATAACAGAGCACAATCACTTAATCCTGAGTACACCAGCAGCTGGGACCACAGTGTTGTGGTTTCTGATGATTACAATTTTTTTTTGTTGACCTGTGTAATCCCTGCATAACCATAGACATGTTCAAAATCTGCAGACAATTTTCACATAATGATGACACATTACTATGTGAAAATTGTTTTAGTGTCAACTGTTTTTTTTTCTTCTCGTAACCAGATTTTCTGGAGGAAGTCTGGGAAGACACTCATAAATATAGGAGTAAACAGAACACGAGTCTGCGGATTGAAAATGGAACATTTACAGGAGAAACCTGAGGAGTGAAACTCAGACTTCTGACCACAGAAGGTGAAACACAGTGGGGAAGATATGAAACACCTAAAATGCTCTGGATATGATTTGAATTTAGTTTATAGAAGGTTGCTGTAGATTACATCATAAATAAAATGTTTCATTTTAGGTTTAGTATCCAACAGTGACCTCAGTGTAATTTGGTGTCTCCCTTTCACCTAATTCATGTAAATCCTAGGTGTAGTATGTATTTCACATAAGGATCTGTGGGGTGTCCTATCATGCCTCCCAAGATTCCCTTTGACTGTGCGCTGGCCGTGGTAGTGTTCAGGATGTACAGTACATCTAAAGATGGTATTTAGTAATGAAAATGTCCAGAAGTTGAATGGAGCAAGAGAGATACAGTCTAAAGATGCCTCTGTAGGAGATAATAGATAATATAACAATGCAAAAATGGGACTATGCATTGTGGACATGTAACAACGTGATGTAACCTTATGATGTATCTAAAACCTTGTATCTCCATTATGGTAATTTTATATCAAATGGCGCCTTTCACTTTTAACAAGAGTTTAATGTTTTACGTTTATGTTCAATATAGTTTGGCCCATTTATATTCATCAGCTCAGTGTTACATTTTTAAATAGGGTAAAAGACAGCTGGCATTTTCTAATACTTAAAAATATGTATATAAAAAACCAAGCTATTTATATATAGTGACCTTCTGTTTTTGTGCCATCAACCTACTTTTTCATGTGGATGGGTCTCCATCAACTACATTTATATAATGCATTTGGCAGACATGCTTATCCAGAGGCAAATGTAGCTTTAGTTATGCCCAAGGACCCTTATTGGTGTACCATGGTGTAATCACCCTGACAGGGACCATAGAGGACAGCAGTATGATGACTGTTTCAATACACTGATCACTTTAACTATGTACAAGATTGCAAAAATTATACCACAGTTAGTTTTATCTCTATATGTGATTGACTAAGGCAATTTTAAATTCTCCCAATTATGGCACTCCAATTCTTTTATTATCATTCCACCTTATTGTCTACAGTCTGTCAGTGATATCCACCTTATTGTCTACAGTCTGTCAGTGATATCCACCTTATTGTCTACAGTCTGTCAGTGATATCCACCTTGTTGTCTACAGTCTGTCAGTGATATCCACCTTGTTGTCTACCGTCTGTCAGTTGGATGGCCTAGTGGTTAAGGCATCCGCCCTGTGACCAGAAAGTCCGGGTTCAATCCCCAAGGCTTCTAGGCACCGCTGAGGTACCCTGAGCAAGGTACCGTCCCCAGGCGCCGTGTTCCAGCTGGCCCCCAGCTTCACTTGGTGAATGGGTTAAATGCAGAGGATGAATTTTGTGCTGTTCACACTGTGGTGTGTTCACGTATGACAAATGGTCACTTTCATATCCAGTTACTTTAAAAAAAGAAACAATTAAAAGGTGTGTTATAAGTGATGGTCAAAAAATATGACAAATGGCATCTTGTCCTAAAAGCAAGAGATCCAAGGGACAACATCAAAACACTCCCACAATAATCACCCGAGAGCTCCATTTTCAGATGTTCCACCTTAAATACTGTAGTTAACTCAGACTCTCAGATGCAGTTGAGACACATACTGTAATATTTATATGGGATTTAGCGTTTCAGTTTCAGTGTTTTTAACCTTGTTTGAGGAACTGACATTGCATTTAAATTTGTCATTTCCTTAAGTGGTTCTATAGATTCCACTATGCATTTGTTTAAAGAATTTTATAGCGTATATACATTTCAGCCCATTTTAAGGACCTGCGCTTAGTCACTTGTTTTCTATTTAACAAGGCTTCTGCAGTTAAATAATGTTGCTTTTGGAAATTCTTAGGAATTTTTATTTTTTTTTAATGGGTTTAATCTATAATTAAATGCTTCCCTCTCCCTCATGCTTTAGCAATGACTGTGTCTTTGTGGACAGTGTTACTTTTGTACTTAGTCATAAGGTTTGGTTGCTCAGTTGCTAAAAATGTAGCCACCAAGTCAGTTTATTCTTGTTTTCCTGTGATTTCTATAATATAATAAACAACTACGACAGTGATGTATCCTGAATTTTGCTGATAGTTGAAACACAGCCCAGCCAAGTCTCTTACCCATCCTAACACACTTGTAAAATCATAATCTAGAACATAAAACACATATAACCCACAGAAAAGGGACAAGGAATAAATGTGCTGTACTTGTACAATGCATTACAGTAACAGAAAAAGTCAAAAAATTGAGTGTAAAAACACTTTTAACAGTCCAAGTAGGTGTAGATGAACAAACTGGGGGACACCAGCTCCATCACACATATTGCATATTCTGTGTATTTTGTGAATACTGCGTTTTCTTTCGTCAAACTAGTTATGGGAGTGAGCGACGTGAACTCAAAATGTGGTATTGTGAGACTCCAGGGTGAGAATCCAGGGTGACTTACCATCATTAGTTACAGGGACAGTCCCCATGGAGCACCTGAGGGGTAAGTGTCATACTCAAGGACACAATGGTCGAAAATGGGGATTTAAACCTGCAACATTGTGGCCATCGGATTCGCAGGCAAGTATCTCACCCACTAGGTCCTACCACCCCACCATACACTAGTGGGTGTCGAAAATAATAATAATAATAATAATAATAATAATAATAATAATATTGTGTGTTTCCCACCACCCCCACTTAACACTGAGAGAAAACTACTCCTTCAGCTACTTCAGAGACTCTGTCTGATATAATACTTCATGCTGAAATACGTGACGATGTTGTTGGAAAATGGGTTATGATTTCCCATTCACTATAATTACACTTATGCAGCGAAAGGGACATTTTATAAAGATGAACATTTACAGTTGTTTGTTCACTTGCCAGCCAAATCACATCGAATGATGTTGTCTGCATTCATCCAGAGAGATTCTAGGCCTAACCCTGGTGTCCCTGTAATAATCTACAGCTATAATGATGAAGCCGGTGGTGATGAAGAATCTGAACTGATGAGTGGGCTCAGAGGAGAACACCAGAGTTGTTTTTTCACTATCTTTTCTTGTGTCCAGTCAAACATGGGCAGGCTGTGAGCCACCATGGGTGTGATTCTAGTCCAGAGTGTGTAATTCAGAGTGCTTTCAGTTCCCAGATGGTGTGCTTGGTTTTGCCAATTCTTCAAGCCTACACTGAAGCAGGCTTCAGCAGGTGCTCAGTGCCATCGCGCAACAACAAATGTGCAAAATTCACACAGCCCAACCAATAACCTAGCAATGTAATGTTAGGACTGCTTGTTCAAGAGAGGATATTTTTAGTCTCTGTTCTCACTCAAGAAAGAACTAATACATTCAAAGTAGGACTGGAAGATTCGTAACATTAAAACCACCTCCCCACTATTGTGTTTGGTGCACATCCAGCCACCAAAGCTGCTCTGAACCATCAAAGCATGGACACCACAAGATCTCTGAAGGCACTCTCTGGTATCTGCAAATCCTTGGCAAGGTGGGGCCTCCACTAATTTGTATAGCACATCACACAAGTGTAGCTTAGGATTAAGCATCCTGGTATTTTCCCCAGGTATGTAAAAGAAAAATGAATTAGGCCAGGTCACCATCTTTTATGGCTCCATAGTCCAGTTTTGATGCATCACTGGTACTTTCAGTGGACAAGGGTCAGCATGGCCCCCAAACATATACGTCATCTGTTTTAAAACATACACTTAATTTCGATGACGGATGTAAACTGTGAAAATTGGGCTGTGTAAAATAACGGTTAATCAGAGGTATAACACGCACTTAGACACAGCATTCATTAAAGTACTGTGGTTTATCTTATGAAGTCTGACGTATTCTTTAAAGATTCCTGCACTAGGAGTGTATATGAGTTGGTGTGGGTGTAGATGTGTGTTTACATGATGCAAATTCGTGGGTTGCTTCAGGAGAAAATACGTCAGGGTTAAAGGAGAAAGTTGGCATTAGATTTAACAGCGATAGGCTCTGCATTCCAACCAAGGCTTTAACAATTGTCATTTATTATTTTAGATGTAAATCTAAAATAATCACTTTCAGCTGTAGTCCCCCTCGGACGTGCGTGACCTCGAGACACGGACCAAAACACAGACCAGGGATCCATGCTGATATGATTTATTAAAGAAAACAAGAATAAAAGGAAACTGGCATGTGGGCCACCAGGAACAAGAATCAGAACAAGAAACAGGATCAATGTGCACTAACCGATGCAATGGACAGATAGTGTGGACTAACACAAACAGGACTTAAATACATGCAGAAATCAGGGGCAAAACACAAACAGTTGAAAACACGTGGGAAGCAAGCACTGAACATGAAACTAAATTAAAAGTCCCCAAAACACAGAACAGAAAACAGAGCAAAAAACAGGACTGAAAAACAACCGAAAAGCAGTGGCCCTCACCGGCCACTGGCCGAACCGTTACAGTAAATGGTAGTAGACTTGTAGTCAAGACCGCATAGACCAAGACCAAGACACTACCAAGACCAGAGGGTATCGAGACCAAGACAAG
>JBBPDH010040323.1:0-10055 GCA_037974565.1 Clupeocharax schoutedeni | reverse complement strand
AAAAAACTTAATGAGAACCAGAACTAACGCTCCATCACAATCTCCCTGCAGCCACTGCATCCTGTTCTCATACATCAGAAACATCAGTTTGCTATAGTTGTTAAAATACGGGTCTAATGTGAATTCAAAGTCAATTGATCCACATTTCTCAAGACGTTTAGTTGACTCTCCATCATTGTATTAGTTGATGTATAATGACTGCAGTTTCAGAATCTTCTGTGTTCATGTAGATTTATTTCCGGTCACCACAGCCTCCAGTCTAAATAGCTTAAATTCCATAATATTGAATCGGCTCTTCAACCTCATTTTAATTTTTTTTACACCATTAAAATTCACCTCCGTGTACTACAGCACTACTGCAGCTCAGACAATAGCTTATGGCTTGTGATTTTTAACTAGAAGTGCTATTTAGATCCAATTATATATGTATTCATGCTCCTACATGTGAATGAAATGCAATCTATACTTGTGATTATCTATAAAAACAAATATAGCAACAACATTACCTCTTAATCAAAATAGGAAATTACTAGATGAGCTGGGTATAACTAGATAAGCTCAGGTGACACATCTTGACTGCAGAACAGTAAGTTCGGCATACTTGGCATATCAAAAGTCCTCAGCATGTTTCTGGATGAGGAAAGTGAATCTATCTGGGCCAAGTGGCTTAATCAGAACGTTCTGGGAATGAACTTCTCATACAGATAACCACCAGCCTCCTGTGCAAGTGATGCTTAAGCTTCCTTAGGCTTACGAATAAAGACTGAATATTGAATTTGCAGAATCTGTTGTGTATTTATATACATTTAAATCACTCCAAGCCAGTCAGGACAGCATGAGCATCATTTCTCCTCCTCCACTCCTTAAGCACCCCATCCTCCCTGCCTTCACTAGCATCATGGCGCTCTCCTGCTGCCAGCCTGGCTCCAAGCTCGTCACACACTGATCAGCATGGGTCATGAGACAGTTCTGCACATGCACTTACTACGATCAGCACAGCGCGCCAACAGCCACTAGACACACACGTACTTATCCCTGCAGAAAACGTTCCGTTGTATTTTTACTGTCCAGTTCTACACTAACAGTAATAAGAGAAAACAAGCAAACTCCATGATTAGAACTTCATGATTAATCATTTCTAATCATTGCGTTATTTTTACAATAATCAAAAAGAGCTGAATTTGTATGTCCATATTCCCTTTACTGTCACAAACAAATCTCAGACTCTAGTCTTCAAGTGTCTTCTCCACAATTGTACTGATAAATGAGGCAAATTTATGTAATTATTATACATGATTAAATAATCCTTTCTTATTTTGCCTCTATTCATAAGAACTCTAAAGTACAAATGATTGACTCATTCAAAAGAAATGTAAAAATGTGTTTCCATATATTGATTTACATTATTTTCACACACACACACACACAAAGGAAGGTTTCAGAACAAAAATCCAAGGTCAAGCACACAGAGGTGCAGAGGAGAGAAAATGTATAACTATTATTAAAGAGATAATCCAAGATTATGCAATACTGTGCGTGTTTATTTTCAGGGGTCAAACATCAGCTAAAGCATTCTTTCAAAAAAAATGACTGCTGAAACCTTAATCCAGGCACCTGGAGAGTATTTCAGAAAGTATTTGAGTACTTTCCCAGTTAGCCAGACAAGAAGACCATCCAAGACAGCAAACAAACAAACCTAAACTGAGAAACTCTGCTGAAAGACACCTCTTTGCTATTACAGTTTTAAAGATACATTTTTATGCAAGTAATGTTTCTAACATACTGATTTTGAGGAATAGTCTGGCCGTTTGGCTTATCAGTATTTTTTTAAAAAAAAAAGAAGATTCTCTAAAGCTCCTACAGATCAGACCTCAGCTGAACCCTGTCAAAAGGCAGAATAGGCAGTTGCCTGCCACAGAAGAGATGCTGCCCTGTCTGATGCGACTGATGCCAAGGGTGGCACTGAAGAGGACAGTGAAAGCCTCAGGACCCACAACACAGCATATTTCCTCTTTAATCTGCTTAGAGGCAAAATATTCTGCTGCGGGTGCACAGTGTTACTGTTTCACTGCCATGCATGAGTGGTAGATCTGAGCACTATTAACAAAAGCAGAAAAAAGGGAGTAAAGCTAAACTATTTAGACAAAATATTAAGAATGTTGGCGATCAGATTTAATGACAAAACCAATACAGCAAATTCAAAGCCCAACTAACTTAACTACAATGGCATTTGTCTACGGAGCGCAAAAGACAGACATTTATAATAATGCATATAAAACTTCATGGAGAGCAGTGGACAGTATGACACCACAGAATGGCACAGTCTTGCAGGAAAAGTGGGCATAACAGCTAATGTGGCTCTTTCTAAATGACTGAAAGTGTTTTTCCATTCCCCCAACCCCCAAGATTAGTTGCAAATACCATCTAATAACAATCAAATATCCTCAGTTGTACAAAATACACCAAGGATAAGGGTTAACATAAGACAGCCTTGTGCCTGTCATCCTTCAGTTCACACACTTTCACTTTCCTATGTTGTTGACATTAAGGCTGAAAGTACAAGGTTAACAGGATGTTACAAGAAAGATATTACAAATAACTTAAGCAACAAAACTTTGTCACTAGTTTCATATGGCGTTTTGTGAAGCTCTATCTAATGGTTACAAAACATTTTTACAACACAGTAGTCACATCTTCAGCCCCATTAAGTGCATACGATGAAAAGGTATGCTTTGAAATATATGCATTCCGTTAAAAAAAGGCTAGCGAACAGTGAACTGCTCAAAAGAAGCTTAAATCAATAGGCCTTTTTTCTAAAATAACTTCTATGAAGCATAATAATGAAGCATAATTTTCAAATTAAGGTAGCAGAAAGAAAACAACAGCTAGTGTCCATTTATGATTATCCGAGAGCCTGGCTGAAGCTCTTTCATGCAGAAGCTCTGTGTGAGGAATTTGTTAATTATGACTCAAACAGGGGGTGTGAATAAAAAATCCTCCATCAGCGGCTTCCTGTCTAATGACCGATGTCTTCCAGAAAAACAGATCCAACTACAAGCCCTTAAGCAGCTCTAGAAGCCATCAACTACTGAGAAAAGCTTTATAATTAACAAACTGCCAGACATATGTACTTTTGCTCATTATTTCTGTTTATGTATTCTATTAATATATATGCATTCATATGAATTATTTACATTTATGTCCTTACTTACTCTCTGGCAAAGATAACCTTTAAGCATCCTCTCATGATGTAGTTTTGGTCTATGTCCTTGCTACCAAAAAAAGCTTGAAGCTATTCTAAATAGTTACTGACACAACAATGACTTTTGCTACATGCCTGATCGTGGAATCTGTCAACACGAATGAGTGCAAATTCACAGTGTTCTCAAAAAGCCAACATCATCTGAGGTGAATGCACTTAGACGATCGATTCTGGAACTGCCTCTACTGCCAATTTCAGGAAAATCATCTATCTGTAATCCACCTCTTACCAAAATTATTGGATATATTGCAGCATAATGTTCATCTGCATGAAATAGCCTGTGTATTAATGCACGCTGTTCTCACCTTGAAATTGCTGGAGTTGACCCAGGAAGTTGCGAGGCCATCTACCATTTTATCCAGTGCAGTCTGGTCCTGCTCCAGGTCATGAGATTTGTCCTTATCGCTGATGTAGTCAATGAGCTCCTGACCCACCTGAAGCCTCCGGCCCACATCCTTCTGCAGCACTTGTGCCAAACAGTATTCCATATTGGGCTCCATGACTTGTGGCGTTCTACCACCACCTCAAAGGTAGTGGGAAATAAAAAACTAAACAAGAACTTTATCCTGTTTGTCTGACACACCTCCAAGAATATAACAAAGAAAAGAAAACACTAAATGTATTAATATCCCGTTTGAGGCCAGATCCTATGTGCCCCTTGTACTAGCAAGAGGCTGGGCCTTGGGAATATTGGCTTGGGAATGGTAAGAATGCACCATATGTGCCCAGACAACAGCTGATGCGGACTGTGAACACTTCTTTCCTTCCTTCCTAGAGACCAAGGCAATGAGCTATCAACAGCAAAACCGTCGAGTCCAGGAGCAGCATCAAGTGTGGTAACTAGAGCTTGAGAGGGAGGGCCCAGTGGAACACTGCTTCATAATTCAGTAGTCTTCTGCTGTTGCACTAAGGTCAACAGAACAAAAAGAAATGTTAGCCTCTGCCATGTCAGTGGGTTTTAACAAGCTTACAGGTGACTGTCAATAATGGCAATAGCAGGACATACAGATGGGTTTACTATGCTACACAATGTAATCAGCTGTTTTTCTGCCACCATATAGAATGTGATAACATTAAATTGATTGCATCTAAAGTAATAAATAGAATGTCACTTCTGTTAAAAAAAAGTATACAGTACAGGCCTTTAGATTGTGATGATTTGATTTAAAACAGTACATGCTTTTATCTGTTGATCTCTTTAACATACAAGCCCCTCAAAACACACTTTCACAAATTCACAGCAGCTATTAATATGATTTATAAGGAAGGAACAGCTGAGACATGTCAGAAAGAAAACACTCCTGCCAAAAGAAAGTAACACAGCTCCCTTTATAATCACAAAAGATTAGACTTTAGACACCAGGGTTAGAGAGGATCAGTTACTGTTTTATACATTAACGTGGTTTTTATATAACCGCAAAGGGCAGGGATTGCTATTTAAAGTTAACTAGAGAATGTTTTGCTTAATGCTTCTCTGCCCGGAGTTTGATTTAAATCAGAATTCAGCCTCACACTGACACACACATATACACACATCCATGAGCCACACGTCCCTTTTAATGTGTCTAGGTTCTATTTTTTAGCAATCATCATAATATCCGCAGCGGACTATTTGCGGGTAGATATAAAAATACAAAACTAGTGTATTTCCTATACTTTCAACAGATTTGATCTAAATTATTTAGCACAAGTGAACAACACATCCCTTTTATTATGTCTATGCTCTGTGTTTTGGCTTGATTTCATTATGCTTACAGCGATTTATGTTACCTTCAATTTGACTGCTTAGTAGTCAACAGGCAGGTAAACACCAGAGGCTAGGTAACACAAAAATATAGACAGAAAACGAAAACCCCAAAAGAAAACCCCAGAGCAAGATTTGAACACTGAGTAGGACTTATCTAAATGCTGAGAAAATAAATATGAGCTATAATTTCAATGAGAAATGAATTTAAAAAGCTCGGTATTAGACAGCTAGCAGTGAGCTCTCTGCATTGTGTCATCGCCCCGTTAGCTTTAGCCGCCAGCTAAAAGGTTTTAAGGTTATAACATAAGTGTTAACGCCTCGGGGGATATATAAAATAAATCTATATGACAGTTATTATCACTGTGAATGACCTGAACACCAGAAACAG
Organism: Clupeocharax schoutedeni; assembly: GCA_037974565.1. NCBI lineage: Eukaryota > Metazoa > Chordata > Actinopteri > Characiformes > Alestidae > Clupeocharax > Clupeocharax schoutedeni. The sequence goes on along the minus strand of JBBPDH010040323.1, from coordinate 4,658 downwards.
GAGTGTTGGGGGTCTCTGTGCGTTGTAGAAACATCTGACAGCCGCGTCTTCATTGATTATTCCCAATGCTAAAACAGCTAGCATTAGCTCTCCCATATAACACAGACAGCAGACAAGCTCTATTTACTGGCATATGGCATCCACATGTGAGGAGACTGTTCGAAAACCACAGCCGGTTAACTCACCTTGTAAATGCCCGTGTGTTTAGGTACAAAAAGACCCACATTTAGGACAGAAAATAATGAGAGTTGTATGAAGGAGCCTCTCCGCTCCCCAGCCTTCTGTGGACAATGACGGTCTCTTTCTGCGCATGCGTGAAATATGGACATTATGACCAGCTTTTCTCATGTGCTGAATGAACGATCACTGACTTACTGACTTTATAAACACCCCCACAGAAATCATCAGACTATACATAATACCAGACCATCTGAGGGTGTTTCTGGCAACATATCGTGTTTTAGCTCCGACATATTAAACATTTTACATATTTAAACTGTAGCCTACACAAACAGGTGTAATCACGGTGTGTTTAGTCATTACATGACATATAATCATATTAACCTTTTCTCATGTGCTGAATGATAATGAGGGTAGATATGAAAATACAGAACTAGTGTATTTCTGTCATTTTTAAATCTGACACTGGATCCTTACGTCTTAAATCAATTTCTGGTTGAGCTTCTCATAAACATAAAATCTTTAAACCTTTCACATTTACAGCAATCATACTATACATAATCGAGACCACTGAGGGTAGATATAAAAAATACAGAAATAGCATTTTGCTGTTGTTTTTACACCAAGTGTTATATCACATTTCTCAATTTTTAATTTCTGGAAATATGCACAAACATGTGTGATAACTGTGCATGTAGTCATTATATGACATAGTAATATTATCTTTTCTTTACAGCTTAACTGTAATTGTATGTATCTGTATTTCTTACGTTATTCTAGTGTTACTTGGAATAACACTATAATAGTCCTATTAATGACCGCCTAAGACTTTCGAAGCGATCTCTTCATTTTCTTTCAGAACATTAATGTAATATTCATGGCCAAAGAAAAGTTTAGTGCTCGTTAACGTCAACTCTTAAAGTACATTAAAGCGGAAAAGGCATTACAAGCCTGTGGTCTTGGAGGGCCGTTTCAAACATACTTCAATCGCCCCCTTCTGGTTACTTTAAGGACTTCCACATTTCGCACGCAGAGATTTTCTGTTTACTTAAAGCTTACTAAAAAATAGACTCGTAATAGACTACACTACTATCTATTAAAAGCAATTATAGTTACATAATGCACCACCAGACAACTGTTCGATATTTAATAAGCTATTAAGTGACAGTTAATGAGATAAAACAAGTTAACGAGTGACATCTTGCTATAAGATCGTTAAATCAGATGCTAAGAATCAGTGTTACCTTCCAGAGTGACCATAATTGATTTTACTGGTGTGACTTTGCCTGGACATGTAATGAAACCGTAATGAGCTTGCCCTGCTTAACATTAAATGTATATTTTACATTTAATGTTTTTTTTTTTTTTACAGCTAGTACTTATATTAATCTGCCACATCAGCCTAATGAAGAGCAGCCATACTGTGCAGTCATGTTTCACACTGGTGGGTTAAAGAGCACTCGCATGAAATGGAACCTGTTTGTGTGCAAGATTGGGGCAGCTGATGCACTTCTGCTAAAGGCGGTGCCTGTGTGATGAGACGGCCATGGGTTTGAATCGCATGGACTGCTAGGGTCACCACTGAGGTACCCTTGAGGAATGTACCGTACCCACACACATATAGATTCATCAGCATTACTGTTCTTACACCTGCTTGACTATAAGCTGCCACATGTGATTATACTCATGTAATTTCAGAGTAGACTGATGAACAATATAGTTTTAAAAAGAAAGTCACAGCCAACCAGAAAGCCAGTCTGGGGTTTGTGACGATTTAAAAAAAACAAACGGTCTCCGCATTTAAGCCCTTCACTTGAGTAAAGCTTGTGTGTAGGGACGATACCTTGCTTGAGCATACCTCAGTGGTGCTTGGGAATCAAACCCACCACTTCCTGATCCTTAACCACAGCAAAGCCACCATTCTATCATACATCATGCCTTAGAGGTGCTTAGCGATCTTGGGAATCAAACCCCCGACAACCACTAGGCAACCAGCTGCCCAACAGGTTAGGGAGCAGACATTTTACACAATATTTTCTTAGCATTGTTGAACTGGACAAAGCATTTATACCACTCCAGAAAAAGACATTTAAAATAGTATGTACAGTTTGTGTATTTTATGATTAATCTGACCATGTTTTAAAGCTCAAGTCTGCTTTAACAAAGCACCAGTGAGACAACAGGTAAAACATCTGCATGAAAATATTTGTTACGTATATACAAAGGCTGACAATTCCAAGGCCATCAGCACAATACTTCTCTACTTTCCATCTGAGGGATAAACTGAGCAAGTTCTATTTACAGTCACACAGGCTTCTCAGTTTAGGAGATCATGTCAAAGACTCAAGACATTCAAAGTCCCTCTCCCAAACAGGTTCAGGCCTTAATCCCGTTCTCAATCCTCTCTGTTCTTATGTCTGCTCCTCTTCCTCTGATTTGGATTCTTCCCCATCCTCTTCCGTGTCATCCTCACAGCCTTCAGCATCTTCCAAGTTCTCTAATGCAGGCTGGGTTTTGATGATGATCTCGTCATCTTCCTCACTGTCTTCAACTTTCATTGACTTTCTCTTCTCCAAGACTGAAGGGGTGCACACTGGGGTGGTATCCTACAAAAAAGAGCCGTGTCATGAACAAGAACTGATGCAGGGCTGCAGCATATTTCAATCAGATTCAGTTAATTTTTTAAGCTTTATATCATATGTTTGCTGAGATCTGATCGTGTTCGCATGAAAAGCCAGGTGCAAATATGGTCTTATGATATGTTTACAAAACCTGTTGTAAACACATTACAGGTGCGCAGCAATTAGACTACAATCTGACCACATTCCCAGTCAGAGGTGGAATAAGTATTCTAAATCCGTGTACAAGAACATAAACAGAGATGCTTCTGCCTAAGACTGACTAGCACAAGCGCATAAACGAAAGTGCGAGGCTGGTCTGTGTTGATGTGCTTTGTATACAGGGTAAGTAAAATAGAATCTGGTCACATTAGGGGCTGTGTATCAGTGTAAATGGAGTAAGTGTAAACAGAATCCTGCCAATTCTGCCATTAGGACAACTGTGCACGCAAATGTACACATGGTATGTATTAATGGCTACTTTACTCAAACAATTGTCATTTTCTGACCACATGACTGCTGGCTGCTGGATATGTTTGGTTGCCAGACTGTTCTGAATAGAATTATGAATGTGTGGGAACCCTGCAGTGATGTGTAAGAAAGGTTTGGAGTTCTGGGATGTTGGCACATGGGTTTCATTGTTCAGCCACATCAGCTGACAATAAGCTTAATGTACCAGTTGATGTTGGCACAGTTATCTTACGCCAGAAAATTTCGACAACTGGAGTAATTTTCAGACTGTGCCTAGAAATGCATACTCCACATCTTTAAAAAGATCTCAGAAACTGACAGATTGACAGGTAATGCTGTTTTAAAAAAAGAGCTATGTGTCTATGTTGAAACAAAGCTTACCTGACTGCATACTGATGTATCAGCTCCTGACTGAGCTTTCTTTGTTGGGATCTGAGCTGCCTGGGAAAGTACAGAAGTGTTATTAATCCAGCTAAAAACAGACAATTAGGAACATTCAGTGTGAAATGAAATTCCACTTAGATACTAACAAATCCTGGAAAACTGTAGTCAATGCCCTTTTCCGCTAGTCTCTTGCGAAGTTTGGATTCTTTGCTAAGAAGTTTTCCGGCAAGTTTCTTCATATCTTCTGGGCCATGGCCTCTATTGTAGCGCGAGACAGCAGGCCGAAAGGGCTTCGTGAATGTCTTCTGGGAACCAACAAACAGCTTTTCATGAACCTTCTCGGGGGGAACCACTTCACCTGTGCGAATCACAAAACAATAGACTTTAACCACAGGTTCAAGCTGCAGAGCTATAAGAAAAACATTTAACTCAGCTCACATTTGATCAGCCTCTCCCCCATAAGGTAGTTGTCCATTGTCTCAGCTACAATCTTGGCAACCTCATCACAGTCAAATTCCACAAAAGCGTAGCCTTTACTCTGGCCAGTCTGTGAACAAACAAGAGCTCAATCCACAAAAACTTATATAGACAACTATATAAAAAAAACCGACATCTTGCATCTGTAGGCACATGGCTTTCATCGCACAGCTAGATCAAGTTGGCAATAAGTTTAATGTACCATCTTTCTGTAGGCACAGTTATCTTACCTCCAGCCACAGACACGCTCAAGGTAATTTTCAGACTGTGCCATCTGCCAGATATACTTCACATTTAATTATAGCTACAAAAAATGCAGAAAATGATAACACATGATAATTTTAAAATGATTAAGTACCTTTTTACTTCTGGAAATTCTTAACCGGAGAACTTTGCCAAACTGTGAAAAATAAGATCTCAGCTGAGGTTCAGCTAGGGCTCGAGGAAGGTGGCCCACATAAATCACTCCAGGCTTCAGGGTCTTAGATAGAACAGAGGAGGTGGTAAATACAGGACATAGACATTTTA
>JBBPDH010040314.1:0-10056 GCA_037974565.1 Clupeocharax schoutedeni | reverse complement strand
CACTATGCTATAATATCACCACTATGCTATAATATCACCACTATGCTATAATATCATCACTATGCTATAATATCACCACTATGCTACAATATCACCACTATGCTATAATATCATCACTATGCAACAATATTACCACTATGCTGCTTTTTTGTTTTATTTTATTAAACAAAGGGAACTGTAGTACTTTGTATCCCTTGTTGTAAAAAACAATCCGAAGAATCTTGGATGAGCAAAAAAAGCAGTAGTGGTGTATAGCATGAGAAAATATCTTGCTCTCCCCCTCACTAGGAGAGCTGAAAGCCTCCATCAGGTTTATATCTGGAAACAAACACTAAATGTGACCCACAGCAGGCTGCACACAGGCCCCCTCCAGTTTATGGTCTCACTAAATGTAGGCTTTCTGTAAAATATACAAGATATCTAACCTGAAACCATGACATGCATGAAGATGGTCTCATCTAATACACCTCTGTTCATATAGCAGGTAACATGGTATGCTGCATCCTACAACAGGAATGTCAACAGAAATGATCGTCGCCGTAGAAAAATGGAAATGACTTCAGATTAAACTGAAAAGCAATTTATATGGAAATGTTGAGTGGTAGTACAGTGATGGGATAACAATTAATTCAGACGTTTATTAATACGTTTTCCAAGGTGTTTACGGGGTTAGCAAAAATATTTTGGTCTGCCCACCACAACACAAAGATAATTAGCACGCCAACTCATGCCTTCCGAGACGCTGCCCTTAAAATATATGGGAATCCTTCCGACCTGTGGCAGCAAGACTGTGCAACTCTTCCCCGTTCTGTAGGTGATTTTAATTTCTCAGGATTAATACTAATGTTACTTTCTCACTCAAACCATGCAACATTACTGTCATGTATGTGTCTTTCCCACCATCACATGCTGCTGCTACTCGCTTTTCAGAATCACCTGCACTAATAGTTATGTCATTTATTTTATTTGATCTTATCTGATATCGTTATAGTGTTACTTTGTTGGTTATTTGATATTATATTTGCACTATTCTACTGTTCGAGATAAAGTTATTTCTTATCTTATTTTATAACATCAGTTGATTTAGGCTCTCATCATTTGGTCAAAATCCTGAAGGCTGTAGAACACACTGCACCTGCTGACAGTATTGAAATTCCTGAAACCATTTGACCCTTAACTGATCTGAAACGACAGTTAAAGAGCAGCGCAGGCTTGATCTGCAAGGACAAATCTCACTGCTAATCCCTTGTGTGTGAGACGTACATTCTTAGAAAATGCAGTAACACCTTCCAGAATGTAGATGACATTTCTGAAAGATTATAGATAGCTTCAGCACAATGACCCTGACAATCATCCAGCCCTAACCAATGAAAAGCCAGATTTGCATTTTGAACACGATAAAGTGATAAGTGGGCCTGTATCTAGCAATTACTTTTATCTCTGCCCTTTACTTACAAACATCGGCCGTTTCTAGTGATGCCATTCAGTCCTAGAAATCTAGCAGTGTTTCACAGTTACATGCCTCCTACCTTCTTTACTCTGGCCGCAGCCCAGTAAGGCCTAGTCACATGCACACACTTACGGCAGCAAACCCACATTCAATCTCAGTTAGAGCATCAAACATGCACTGCATCTGCCACCCACCAATTTCCACAAGTGTCATTTGTAGCTAATATGATGAGCAACAAACAACAATGACAGACAGTAATTAAAACATTGTAGCCTTATTAAAAATGAGCTCAGGTACCTGCAGTTGTATGTTCGGATTTCTTTGTTATCCCGTTTGCACTTTACTGCCACAAAGATCATAGTGACAAAGAGGATGGCAGCGATGGAGCCCAGGGCGATGATGAAGATGAGGGACAGGTTGACGGCTCCCATTTGCTCCTGGGAATTGAGGTCAGGAGAGAGGTAGATGATAATGTAGGCTGAAGCAGATAATGATGTCTGACCGTGGTCATGTGCCACCACTGTTATCTGGTAGGAGGGTTTGGTGTTTTCCCCAAATGTTTTGGTGGTGCGCACCTCACCACTGATCTGGTCAATCTCGAAGTAAGCCATGTCTCCCTCAGAGATGGAGTACGTAAGGCGGCCATTTTCGCCCTCATCGTAGTCGTCAGCCTTGATCTGCGTGACCAAATAGCCAACCCCCACATTCTTGGGGATAGACACTTCGGCCGTGCCATTTACCAGAGGGGGTGTCGTCATCACTGGTGTATTGTCATTAACATCAAGCACGACGATGCGCACCGTGGCATTGCTGCTGAGTGATGGGTCACCACCATCACGGGCTGACACCTTAAACTCAAATGTGCGGGTGTCCTCATGGTTGAAGGCACGTACACCATAGATCTCTCCATTGGCATTCACAGTCACATACGACTCCACCGACATACCACGCACTTCAGACTTGACAATCTCATATGACACAGTGCCATTCATGCCCAGGTCCGGGTCACGCGCTGACACAGCAAGCAAGAAGGCACCTGGTACATTGTTCTCCAAGACCATGGCCTGATAGTGTGGCTTAGTGAAGTATGGCGGGTTGTCATTCTCATCTGTCACTTTTACCGCAAAGGACTTAGAGCTCCGTAAGGGAGGGTAGCCACTGTCCTCAGCTACAATAGTCAGGTTGTACGTGTCCCTTTGCTCCCGGTCCAGACGGCCGTCTACAAGCAGTGTGGAGAAGCTCTCAAACTCATTGAGGCGGAAGGGTACATTGCCCTGCAGTCTGCACTGCACTTTCCCATTGGCCCCCGAGTCACTGTCGGAAACACGCACCAGCGCTATGACGTAGCCAAGAGGTGCATTTTCACTCACCTCCACCATCTCACTGTTCTCCGACAGCAGCTTTATCTCAGGTGCGTTGTCGTTGACATCCACCACATTCACAATCACCTTGCAGTGTGCTGGGATGGAGTTGGGCCCCAAGTCTTTGGCCTGCACATCAATCTCATGCACACGCAGCTCCTCATGATCCAGCACCCCATTCACGGTGATGACTCCTGTTTTGTGGTCGATCTTGAACATCTGTTTGGTCAGGTTGGACACGAAGTTGATGAACGAGTACACAACCTCACCGTTAGTGCCCTCATCCGGGTCTGTGGCGTTCAGGTCAATGACGAGTGTGTTCAAGGGGGCATTCTCCATCGCGTTCACTGTGTACACAGGCTCATCAAACACAGGATTGTTATCATTGGAGTCCAACACCCTGACATTGAGCTGCACTGTGCCTGTCTTGGGTGGGTCACCGCCATCCTCTGCTGTGATCTCAAATGTGTAGTGCGACTGACTCTCTCTGTCCAGCATCTTTTCCACCACAAGCTCTGCGATCTTCGAACCATCGCCCCTGGTCTTGATCTCCAGGCCAAAGATGTCACTGGGCCTGATGGTGTATGTCTGGACGCCATTGCTGCCCGCATCTGGGTCGTTCGCGCTCTCCAGGGGGTAACGCGTGCCAGGCGCCGCATTCTCTGAGATCTCTAGATCAATGCGTGGGGCAGGGAAGCGTGGCGCATTGTCATTCACATCAATGATCTCAATCTTGATCACACAAATCTCCATCGAGTTGGACATGACCTCTAGCGAGACAACGCACTTAGGCGTCTGGCGGCACACGGCGTCACGGTCAATCTTCTGCTTCGTGATGAGCAGCCCTGCAGGGCTCAGGTTCACCCAGCGGGGCTCAGAGTTTGAGATGACACGCAGGTAGGGTTGGCGGTTTCCAAGCGCAAAACCCGCCACCTTGGCGTCCGCAGTCACGTTGGCGATTTTGGTGCCTGCACGCAGCTCTTCTTCCACCGAGTACTTGAGGTTGAAGACGGCGCAGGCGCCCGTACAGTACAAGAGAAGGCACAGCAGGATGTGAGCGAAATCCATGTCGCTGTTAGAAAGGGGAGGAAATAATAAAAATATTAATAAAAAAAACCTGTTGAAGCTCGTCGATGCTATCCGTTACTGTTGCCACGCGTCCCAGCAGACCGTGCACATCGCGTCCCAGCGGCGACCGATCAGATATCCTTTAAAACGCTGAAGCACGCAGCGATGGCTGAAAGCGGCGGGGGTTAAACTTCCATTCAATGAATCGGGAGCTTTTCACAGCGACTGTCTGTCATCGCCGTTGTCGTCAAAAACAAAAGCAGACTGTTCACACCATCTAAACAAACGCATTGCGAACGAGAGAAATCACAGCCGCGAGGAGAACCGGAAAATACAGGAGTGGATCACAGCCCCACACTGAGAACCAACCATGTTGTTTCATAAAGGGTCCAAAAGCTGGAGAAAACGACTAAAATTTTCCAGTCCGGTTCGTGAACGCCATGGTGTCACACGCTCTCGTTTTCCACGAACGGTCGCTCTGCAGACGCGCAGCCCGTGTCCGGTCCGCAGGGCACACACGCAGGCGCCTCGTCCCCAATCCGCGAACAGCCTAATCCATTTTAGCGATAAAAGAATCCAGGCGGACAGCAGCAGCAAAAAACACCACCACACCGCCGTGCAAAGGCTCAATAATCGACCAGTCTCGGGAAGTGGCACGACGTGGGCGGCGACGCAGGTGCTGCTTTTGCACGAAGCGGTTTTAACCCGATCCTCTTCACGATGCTCCAGTAATCCACGGGCGAGCAGGACGCTCCGTCAAAAAACTCTGCAGGGCTCGTCTGGGGAAAAATGGAGCCAGAGCGAAATCAAATCCATTCTCGAGCGAAAAGGCGTTAAAAGCAGTCTGATGGTGATGGCTCAGTGAGAGAGAGAGAGAAATATCCCGTTTTCTGGAGCTCGAGTTTCTCGTCGATGTTTAGACGCGGCTCCAGCGACGACTGGCCGAGGCGAAGCCGCGCGGCTCGCGCTCAGTCTCAGGACCCGCAGTCCCTCTCAGCCAATCAGAGGTCACGCCGGGAGCCCTGGCTGCTGGTGGGCGGGGCCAGAGCCCGTCTTCTAAACCCGGCCAGTGTCTGCGGCGCGTCTGCGCCTCTGCTCCCGCGGGACTCCTGAGATCCACTTTGTGTCCGAGTTTCATTCCAATACGCAGAGGACACTTTCGCTGTTGAGGTTTAAATAAAACACGTGTTTGGATGTGTCTGTCGCGGCGTATGTTCGGACAAGCTTTCTTTCCTCCTTTTTCTGGAGAGTACACTGGTTTAAAAGGAGCGAAAGGTTTTTTGACTGAGGGACAGCCTTTCTCTCCTAATGACTAATGGCGCACAGGCGGTTCGTTTCTTGTCTGAGATCTGGTGCAGACAGGTTGGGCTACATGTTGCTGTGGAGCGGAGCCCAGTCAGATAGAAGGGTGAAACAAAGTCCCCACGCGAGATGGTGACGGGTGGGTCGCCATTCCCACGCGTGTGTTGGTAGTTAGGTTAGAAACGAAAGCGCAGGAGGGAAAATAGTTGTGTTTTCCACAATGAAACCCATACCGTAACTCACTCACAGCCTCCGTTTCTCCCAGCATATTTCACAGGGTGTCTACTTTTCTGCGTGAGTCCATTTTGCCCCACTGCTTTCCCACTTTAGAGATATTTAGAGACATGTACGGTCCGGGGACTCGAGCTCAGGTTTTACTTTCGTCCTCTCCAATCGAGAGGCTTTTAAACTCATTGAGGCTGTAAGTATTTTTCTTTCCATTTTACTTAAGTAATTATGCACATGAACAAAGAAGGTAAGTGCACACATGTGTTGAACATCTTTATTTCCTCGCTTTGCTCCTGAGCTCTGCGTGGACTGATGCAGGAGCGAGCGCTGATCATGCGGCGCCCGGAGCGGAGTACTGTTTCCCGCTTAAACAAGAATAGTCTCGGTTTGTAAGATCGTTAAAGCGGCCGGACGTGTTGAATGACTTAATTTCATCAAGTCTTTATCGCAACCACTCCCTGCCTCCCTGTTTCTCTCTCTCCTTCTCCCTCTCTTTCTCTACCCCGCCCCCCTCTCTCCCTCTCTCCCTCTCCCTCCCTCTTTCTAAGAGGAGAGATTGGTGAAGCAATGCGTGTAACATGGCGTCCATAGCAGAGATCAATTTGAGGGCAAGTCGCCTTTAAAGTCACAAGGGTGACACCTAGCGTCCCTTTCCTCGTTCTCTTAACCAATTAAAGCGGGTTCCAGTGTCGGAGTTTAATCAGGGCTGCACACGTGCCCTTAATGAAACAAGGGATCTTCACTTCGCTGAAAAAGGCTGTGCAACCAGAACAGGCGACAAAGGTCGTCTAACCCCAGCCAAAGCTCGTATTTCCTGCAGAACCGAAGCCATGCTAGAAAACTCTTCAGGCACTGTTCTTGGGTCTGTAACATCTTGTGCAGCTTTGTAACATCTTGTGCAGACTTATACCACGAGCAAACACAGATGTCAGTGTGCTTGAGCATTTCTGGCCATGTTTGTTCACAACTTGTGCGGCTTTTGAGGAAGCTGTCATCGCCGTTGGCCGATGAAAGCCCTCCCCAGTGGATCTCATCAGATTTTATAGGCATTTCTAAGCTTGTGGCTCATGCATAAAACACTGGGAGGATACCAAAGGTGAGATCTTGCTGCTAGTTTTATCCTTTAATAAATTCTTAATGGGGGGGTAAGATTAAACTGTGAGGGAGATTTTTCCTCAAGCCTTTCTATAATTCATGTTTAAAATACGCCATGACTGATCTCTGAAAGTGAGATTATATGCATCAAATGGAATTCCTGCTAGATGTGCTGTGCGTGTTATCTCTATTGCTCTGTACTGATGAAGCCAAGACTCCGGTTATATTTATTCAGCTTCTCTGAAACACGCTCTGCTCTGTGTGCCGAGTGAAGTCAGACTCTCTGAGTCTCCGTTTACACCGTATCTACATGTCTTTACATTTTCAGTTCAGCACAAAGGAGGGATTAAGACTCATCACTGCTTCTCTCAGTCACACACAACAATGTACCATGTGTTCTACTGTATCTGTTGCAGGCCGGTGGGTTTTGATCTGGTAATAGTGAGAGATGCATATAAGTGTGGGTTGTGATCTCGCCGGGCTCCTTTCATTTGAATGCTGATCAAAGGCTGAGTGTGTGTGGCTCTGTGCTGAGGGACGTGGTGAAACAGGTATCGGGTCATCAGGCTGCCGAAGGGCTGACACGGCGCTGTCAGAAACACAAAAACGCTGAGTGTTATTTGATTTGAAGTTAAAAAAATGAATTGTTTCAGAAAGTGAGAAGAGTGTAGGATGTGAGAGAAAATAAAACCAGAAACGCCGGCAGAGATACTGAGAGATCTGTCTTCTGCTCTAGTGGTTGTTTGTTTCACGCTCTTTACAGCCTGCATATCTCTCCGCCTCTCGCTCTACCTGCCGGAGAACTTCCTGTGAATTTCTAGATAACACAGCTCAAAGGTGCGTACAGGGCTGCAGCAGGAGCTTTGTGTGCGGGGAGCCTATCAATCAAATGCCAGTCTCCTCAGCCGAGCGTCTGCAGTACAGAAGCCATCGCTGATTTTATGGTGCATTCTTCTGCGAGACTTCCCAGTTTCTTCATTTGACAGGAATATCTGAGCTCATCTGGCATGCTGCTGCATTGGTGCCCTGTTCTGCCTTGGTGCTGCTGGTCATGGCACTGATTCAGACTAGTGCAGTATAGCAGTGCTTGCTTTGGCCACATGTGAAGCGATCTGCCACATTATCTCTCCTTCATCCGTCTCTGCTAGCATGCGTTGTGTGTGTATCGTGGCCCCACTTCGTGATTGTCTTCATATTTCAAATAAACTCTGAGTGTGTGTGTATTGAAATACGAAGTGTGTTTAAAGGTGGAGGTGCAGAACAGAACTCATGCTTGTGTATAACTTTGGTTGCAGTAATATAAATGGCTTTTACATTGAGGTGATCTTCTGGTTTCTTGCCCATCTGTTATTAGCATTGGTCTTTTTACACAGGACATAAAGGCCTGACCGCTGACTGCTATGTGCAGGAGAGAGCAGGATTTCCACACACGTGAATATCCCGTCTCTGTTGTCTGCACTGGAAGCCATTTGCTGCCTTTCACTGTTCCTGTTAACATCCACCGACAAACACTACGACAGAATGTGTGAAATACTGAAAGCCTTGGAGTGACAGTTAACACACGTAACTCACGGCATTGTGCTCAGCCTCGATTTGATGATAGATTCTATGAGAGTTAAAATGATGAGATAAGACCTGTTCTGTCCTGAATCCTACACAGAACTGTATTCTTCTACAGACTTATATCTAAAAAGTGTTGGTGGCGTAGTCGGCAGGATACTTGCCTCTAGACCAAGAGGTCATGGGTTCAAATCCTACCTTCAGCAACACTATTGTGTCCCTGAGCAAGACCCTTAACCCCAAGTTGCTCCAGGGAGAGACTGCCCCCTGTAGGTAGGGAATGGAAGTCGCTGTGGATAAAAGCGTCTGATAAATGCAGTAAATGTTATTCTCAATTCTATATGTTTATGCAAAATGACTATTACTATTTGTAATTAACCAAAATCCTGTGTTACTTGTAGTCAGTAAGTAAAAGAATTGTCGTTACAGAAGCACAAGACAAATCCATGGCTGACAGGACCTTGACTTCCACTCCTGCTGCCTGTGGACTGAAGCAGTAACTTAACCTTTAAAACGAGGCGCGTCTGCTGAGCATAAACATCCGAACAGGAGGCGGAGATACAAAAAAACGCTCTCTCTGAGGAGCACACGTGTCTTTTTTGTTGTGATGTGTTTTGAGGTTGAAATGCTTGGAAAACAGGGCGTGATACAGAACCCGCTCTCTTTAGACTCTCTTCAGTATAAAGTTAAGGACGATTTAAGATTTTGTTCAGTTTAGTGTTACAGAAGCAGATCTAACTTGGTTTAGGAATCTTATCTCGAGTTAGGAATCCGAAATCAACAATCTAACATCGATGATCAACTTTTATGTCTGTTACCTAGCAACTAATGCAACATGTGATCTGGCAAAGTCCCTGTTTCCTGCTGCCACTGTAACTATACGAGGCTCCAGTCCGTAACACTGTATCGCCAGAGTCTCTTCATCACCGTCTTCAGAATATGGAGATTAAACACAGTCCTGCTCTGAACTTTAACCCAGACCAACTGGACAATGTGGACAAATGTACTGGGACAGAGCTGTCATACACAAATATGTGAACAAACGTATAGACAGACTCTCTCTCTCTCTCTCTCTCTCTCTCTCTCAAATCGGAGGCGTCTAAAGTTAGGAGTTTATTTAAGATTTTTTGAGGTTAGGATGCTTCTGTAATACTCTTTTCTTAATTGACTCAGGAACAGTTGTTCTCTAACAGCTTTTTTTTTTCCTGAATAAACTGCCCAAACTGCCGTTACCATGGTTACCACACAGTTAAGACCAGATTTTCACGTTTCAGTGATATGGCCTCAGGTCTCATGGTTATGATCCAAAATGGCCAACTTCCAAACACAATAGGTCATTTTTTTGGATTGATATTTTATAGTTTACAAATGAGAATTTTGTGGGCGGGGCTAGAGCTGCACAACCCAACCTTACTAAGGCTCCTGTTTTTATTATCCTGAAATGATAGTAGTCTATCTGGATCATTATCTGTGGTCTTTGTCTGCTGGCTAGTTCAGTAAAATGCATGATGGTCTTGTGGTTAGTGCATTGGCCCTGCAGTCGGAAGGTTGTAAGTTTGAATCCCAACTGCTAGTGTCACCACTGAGGTATCCTTGAGCAAGGCATCGTCCCCAAACACTGCCTCCTGACCGCCCCCTGCTTCACTTGGTGAATGGATTAAATGCAGAGAAAGAATTTCACATTTGTTCACATTGTGCTGTGGTGTGTTCACATGTGACTATAAGGGTTAAGAAAGTTTAAATAAATAGATCATCCAGCATTTGGCCAGCGTTGACTAATAGTGGAACATACCATATCCCTCTCCAACACACACCCCTAGAACAGCCTCGGGTCTTTACAGCGATTTCCCAGTCAAGACAGATTAGAAGAATGTAAGCCATTTAAATACTATGTGTGTGTGTGTGTGTGTGTGTGTGTGTGTGTGTGTGTGTGTGTACAAAACACATCTTACCCATGATAAACACATACCAACAGCAGAAACGAGCGCGCAC
>JBBPDH010040248.1:0-10058 GCA_037974565.1 Clupeocharax schoutedeni | reverse complement strand
AGGAAAAACTCCCTAAGATGGCGATAGGAAGAAACCTTGAGAGGAACCAGACTCAATCAGGGAACCCATCCTCATTATATATATTGTTCTCGTCTCTGTGCAGTTATAACGCACCAGGATCGATAACGTTTTCTGATTCAGTAACATTAAGCGTCCTTAACATCTTCACTTTACTAAGCTTCAAGTAAGTGCTTAAAAGAAATCCAAGCAAGAACGCCAAGCAATTTCCTGCACTGGATTTAGAAACACTTTCTGTTCCCAAACCCAGAAATTCTAGTTCCAAAAAGTGCCCCTCAGCAGACGTCTGTTCCACATGCTCTCATATTCACGCTACATTCACATACAACCAGCTCTGCCCCACACAGTCTTTCACTATAATAAACCCACAAACACTTGTTGCAGAGCAGCGGCAACAAAAGCAGCAACAACAACAGCAACAGCAACAACAGGACTGCTTTTGCTCAAAGTGCGATAGTCATAAAATGTATGTCACAGCAGAGGAATGCAGCTGGTGCCCTGGTGGTTATAGAGTTGCCCTGTGATCTGAAGGTTGCAGATTCAAAACCCAGTACTGCTGCTGATGTGCTCTTCAGCAAGGTACTGTCCCCACACATCCTGCTCCCAGGGTACTGCTTCACATGGTGTAAGTGTTAAATGCAGAGGACAAAACTCACACTATTCAGACTGTGGGCTGTGGTGTGTTCACACCTGACGAGAATGGCCACGTTACACAGCACTGAACTGACTGAGGGCTCCTGATCTTGAATCAGCAAACGCAAACCAATGAATTAAAATGGAACATAGACATCAAGACGCACGACTAATGCAGAGAAGCTGGTGTCCGACAAGAAATGAGAATAAAAAATTATGCTAATAATTAATTTAAGTTAGCAAACACTCCTACTGTCAGCCATATTTTGAAACAAATGATTTTCAGAAGTTACCAGATTATTACCCACCCACAATATCAGAAGCCAAATCTAACATTTTTACAAGGTTCGTGAGGATTTGGTCCTACAAGTTCAGTGTTGATTGATGGGACATAAGCTTCCATTACTGTGTTTTTTGATCGATTGACTACATTTCTTTTACTCACCTCCACAATACTGCACAGATCCTGGACATACATCCTTTCCGTCTCAATAATCTCCATGACAACACGGTCCACATAGGTGAGCTGAGGATTGGGCGCCATGGCTACAGTGGCTACAGGAGAAGGCGGGTCTGGATCGGTCTGTGTTGGTGTTCTGGTTCCACAGCTGTCTGTGCTGTTGTTACTCTGGCCCTCGGAGGGATCCTGGCGATGCCTCTTGCTTCCTGGCTTCAGCAGAGTTGAAGGCTCCTCTCGATCTTCTGGAGGACTGAGCTCCAGGTCAATATCAGGGCCGGCGGGTGGGGGGGGCTGAGACGGGGCTAAGGCGAGGCCCCTGAAGGGGCTGCTCTGGCCTTCTCCAGAGGACACAGACGACAGAGTGGACACAGCACTCACTGGCCGCTCGTCCTCAGAGTGCTCGATACCCAAGAGCGAGCAATAGTCCGCCAGCGCGGGGTCATGGCTGCTCAAAGAGGAGTCTGTCGACAAGCGAGGCGATTCTGTTGTGTAGACAGAGAAAAAGAGAAAAGGACATCAGTTTTGCCAGATTTTATAGTTCTGCAAAACTAGCTTTCTTTCACTTAAAGTTTACAATTTCTCATAAATGACCAGCATTCATTAAAACCTGCAAACCTGCACACACTGAATATCATAGAAAATACTCAAAGAATCAGAATTTTCCGGTGTTCGATATGAAATACAGTCGGTGTTCCAGGTAAACCCCTAGCGCCCCCTCCCCGCCCCCTACTGATGTTTGGAAACAAGTGAACTAGTGAAAATACATGTGCTATTGTCTAAATGAGGCTAAAATACATATAAAGTGCAATACAGTATATTGAGTAAAGTATATGGTTTAAAAAAGCAATAAGCACTTTTCTGCTTGTAAAGTCAACATCTTGGAGATGACAGAGCTGGCACGGTATAATCACCTGAGATCACAGAGGCTCTGCACCAACAAAGAAAGCTTTCAGCGCGCAGGGAAAACCCACACTGTGAATCAGTAATAACTTCTAACTGTTTCTCCAGCAGTTTCTCTGTACAGTAACTACCTGCCATTAGCCCAAGGACTCATGACAGTTCAGTGTGGAGTGGTTTTCTATAATGATTACTGACACGGCCTAATTACAGCGCTCACATTCTGCTGAGAGACCCAGCCATTTCCTCTCCACTCACGGTCTGACGCCGGCTGAAACAGAGACGGGGAAACAGCAGGAAAAAGGGGGGAAAAGCCTTGGGACCCAGCAGCTTGCTACAATCTCAGGGCCTTATTTGCGTAGAGCTGAAACCGTGCTCGAGTCCATAATAAACACTGAGATCATCCATTTGGAGCGAGCCTGTGTGGAAAACAGGGAACCTGGATGGAACTTTCTCCTCCATGTAGTGAGGCAAAGCAAAATATCTCACATAACTTCTCACTGAACAGTCCAAAGCAAAAAGGGGAAAAGCACTATCTAGTTACTGATATGACAATATCATGCTTCATTCTCGACAAACAAGTGGGAGTGCTGGAAATGAGTGGTGTTATACCATTTCTGCCAAAAATCTTATCGATTCTGTAAAGTGTTTTTCTTCCTGAACCAACACAAAAGTTCTTTCAAAGTTCTTTCAAATGTAGACTTGCTTAAGCGTTTGCGTAACGTAGTGGGTAACACCTGTGCTCCCCTTTACTGGGGGACTTGAGTCAAACACACCACTTCACATTAAAAAGGGTCACTGTAAAAGACATCTATGGTCACATCCCTATGATTCAAATTCAAACTGCCCTGGATAAGAGTTTCCACCAAATGCGTAAATGCAAATACGAAACAAAGCAGAACTTCCTGGGAAAACATTCAGTTTCACTGAAAATTCCAACTGACAGCTCCTACTCATCCAATCAGAGGCTGTTCAGACTTGCAGACAGATGACATCAGGATGAGCTCACAACACAACCTGTCTGAGTTCTTAATGACGGACAAGTTAGCTGGCAGATACAAGCCTCCACACGAGCGGATGAGTCCTGCTGCCTCCTGCCATCCACGACCAGCTCTCTGTGAATCAGGGATGAGCTCATCCTCACAAAGCCGAACGCTCACATTATCGAAACCCATAAACCCCTTATAATCTTTTACACACGATCTAAAGAAACTCTTAGCTAGTTTTGTTATGTTAGTTGGTAATGCTTACACCATTTTCTGCTTGATCACACTCTCATTTCCTTCCTGACTTTAGCAATGCAGTGTGTGTCTGGAAGGGTGAGGCAGAAGCACTCCTTAACACCGTGGTGAGGAAATGCTGAACCACACACTCGCACACACCCCAAAAAAAACAAACACTTCTGCCCTGGAGCTCCAACCATATGAAGGTAAACCTTCACCAGGCACTGCAGTGGTGGGGACTTTCGCTATAAAGAAGTTAAAATGATCGAGATGTGTGGTCTGGGCAGGCCCCGGCAGTGCTGCGGTATGACAACGCAAAAAACTGAAATGAAGAGATTGAAGAAATTAAACAATGTAAACATTCCCATGTAGCCACAAGGGCTGGCATCTGCTAATCCATGCTGAAATACAGCAAGACATGGCATGACTAGAGCTTCAGTGAAGGTCTCAGTACACAAATACACTGACACAACAGCAGGAACAGCATGGTCACCATATAGGCTGCTAATGTTAACCCTTAATAAGGCCAAGAGTTCCTATAGTAATGTAAGAAAGAATTATGAATTGTATTTGACCTACACAAACCTGTACAAGAAAAAACTAAGTCAAAAGAAAACCTACAGAATGGGTCCTGTAAGAAGTTCAATGTGTTTACAGTTAAAAATAATTACATGAATACCTCAATTCATCAAAACACACAGTATCTCATCAGAAGCGGTGACAGGCCACTCTGTCAAAAACACTAACTGGTAATAAATTCATCTGCATATTGCAGCTTTCTGACGAGATCAGTAACACAGACACTGACATTTTTATAACAAATAACAGACAATACAGTGTGCGGCCGTACATACAACTTTGAGCATTCTATTGCTTATACACATTATTGTGTCCTTCAAACAGTGATTTTGGTGTAACCCAAATTTTGGTGTAAGTGGAAACACACCTTAGTCACTTACTGATCCTAACACAGTTGTAAAATCATAGAAACACAACTAAATCACAGATAAAGGCAAAGGAAAACTCCCTCACTCATACGCCGCATAACTGCGTATTCTTCCACCGTGCGCAACCAAGCTAGGCCGCCCACGTAGTCCGTAAGTATGAGGCTGACGGTATATTCTGATTGCTTATTTTTCAATATTTCCTTCTATATAATCTATGACTTTGGCTAAAACCCCTGAAACCAAATTTAGCTCGGCTTTTTCAATATCTGGCTGATTAACCTGAAAGTCATTTTGTTGAATGTGTCTGTAGAGCATTTCACATTTTTTCCTTATAAGCTGAACTGGATTCTGTTCATTTCTGTCTAACTCCTGTTTCTTCAGTTGTTTTGTTACTGTTGGCCGTAAAGTTGATGTAGGTTGCCGTTTTCGTTGGAATATGATCGGTCGTCAGGGAAAATATTATTCTACCGAATCTCAAATGTATAAATTTTCTAGCATAAAGGAAGTCGTTACACAGCAGCTTGCGTGCAGTGATTCTTGTATCGTAAAACTGTATTTTTTCCATTATGCAGGTAGAACACTATCAGATCATACGATCAAAAATAACTGCCGTATAAATCATAAAACAAAAACTCAGACTTCTGCTTCTGTTGGAAGTCAGTATACCTGCGAGAACTGATCATGGTAATCAGCAAATCTAATTATTTACTTTTAAATTGCTCTACAGTCCAGAAACATGCTTCAAAACCCCAAAGGGTTCCCTCAAACTGGGAGGAAGAAACCCCTCAAACGCTCTATTTTCACTCCAAGCTCGTGCATCTGTTTTTGAGGACAGCAGTGCATTCTTGTCTGCTGCATATGGGGCAGAAGCACTCAGGCATGCAGGCTGGCTACTAAACGCATGTGGGTGTAGATAAACCTGCCAGAGCGGACACCAGAGTGCAAACAGACTTGGTCAAACGTTGACCAGTCAGGGAACACAGAGTGAAGGTTCATTCAACTGTCGGCGGCTGGAGGAGATGTGGGCGAGCGAAGACGAGGGTACAGCGAGGTCTTGGGTAGAGACGGACACCCCAGCGAGAACATAGTCAGACGGGTCATCAGAGAGCTACTGAAAGATGCGACTGTGCTCTGGATTTTAATCCTTTAGGCAAATGTCTGAAGCTTTAAACCACAAATTTGAATGACCAGACTTTCTGCAGTCAGGTTTACAAGTTTATTTTTTCATGAGAACCACAGAAGAGCCCCATGCAAACTACTCATTAACTTTTAAATCCGTCTATGAATGTCTTAAAGCAGAGGGCTTCTCATATTCCCCAAGGTAGATGATGTCAGCCCAAAATCCTATTCTTATTGGACAATCCTGATTTTGAGCTTCAGTTATCCAGCTCAAAATAGTTGTGGGCACTGTGATAATATGCTATTGTTATTGTGACATTACACCGGAGTACGTTTTTCCAGAGTATTCTGGCTATTTTCAGAACCTCTACAACTGAATGGTACAATTATGAAGAGCCTGTAAAAATGGAATAAATCAAACGGAACAAGTAGCTAAACTGATGCCACATGATTATATCAGTATTTTATTGGGTTTTTGTCAACAATTGATTCTCAAAATAGTTAGTTAAAATGTTCTAAATTGATGAGCTTTAATGCAAGTATTATTTACAATTTTACACCTTTTTGAGAAAATTGTTTTCTTCAGCTTGTTTATAGACCACTGATGCCATTTTTTGCTCCATCAATCTTCCTCAGAAATCTCTCCTGGTCTACCAGTAACATGTTCAATGCAGTGACGCACAAAAAAAAAAAGGATTTCCGGAAGTTTCTCGAGTTACAACCAATCTGGTCAAACACTAGATGCGTAATCTTTGTTCAGAAACATTTCAAAAGTCCTGGCTAATGGGTGCTACTGGACAGGACTAAAACTGTAGGAAAACAACAGAAAAAAAAAAGAAAAAAGAAATTCAGTATCAGTACATGCAACAAAACACCTCAAAAGTCAATAGGAATTTCAAACCAAACATGGAAAATATGCTAAATAAACACATTAGGGTCGCAAAGGAGCTAATGATTAGCCGCTGTGTTTCGCCAACAACCCCCCTTTGCAGGTGGTCACATTCCAACGGTGGCCGACAACAAAATTCCTCGCACCTGACAGGAGCAATTTACATTCTTTCACAGCAGGAGTGAAAGCCCTACTTCCTCAAAAAACTCATTTTAAGGTTTTATTTATTTATTTATTCCCCCTTCACATGCAAACTTGAGACAGCGCAGGTGAAGAGAACAGCTGGTGGAAGTTCAGACCGAGCTCTTCTGTCCAGCGTCTGACTAAGACACGCACAGACAGGCACAGACTGGGATGAGCAGAAAGCAGATATATGTTAAGGAAATGACTATATGTTAAAGTTATGGTCATGTTAGCGTAGCCTCCAGATACACATTCATTACTGCACTGTCTCTACATAAAGTGGAGGAAGGCGTTGAAACATTATAGTGATTTATAGCAGTATTTATGGAGAAAAAAACAAAACACATGATTTTTTTCAGTAAGAAAGTGGTTTATATTCTGTGAGAACAGTTTCTCTACAACAAAGAAAGGGCGTGGGGGGTGCAGCTCGATGGAAGAGAACGAGCTTTGCATAAATGAGGTCCAGGGTTGAATACCTTGCATCCATAGTTGGGGGTATCTGGTGGCCTGGTGGTTAGGGAGATGCCCCTGTGATCGAAAGGTCAGGGGTTCAAATCCCAGGACTACTGAAGGCACCACTGAGGTGCTCTTGAGCAAGGTACCTCACACACTGCTCCTCGGGCGCTGTGTTCCTGGCTGCCCACTGCTTCACTTGGTGAATGGGTTAAATGCAGAGAACACGTTCACACTGTGTGCGGACTATAAGACTTTATTATGATCATTTCCCATTCTGTCGCAAGGTTTTATGCCAACCCCTGCTTTTTGTATTATAATAAGGAGTTTTTACCTTACTGGAGTAACAGCATTCACATTCTAGGAGGGCTTTACACTAGATGTTGGAACACAGCATTCAGCTACAAGAGCATTAGCGATGTCGAATACTGAGACCCAGAGAATAGAGTTCCAGTGCTGGGGATCTTTATAGCTTGGCATTGGCCATGGTGGCTTTGGGCTGATCGGATCTAGAGTATTTGATTCGACAGGCAATGCTTTGTGTATAATTGAACCTTAAATTAAAGCTCCGAGCTTTAGATCAGGTTCCCTCGGGCCAAGTTTATATATAAAGGAGGACAGTATTGGAGATAAATATATATTAGTGTCAGGAGTCTTACGTATAAATCCTCTAGTGCAACTGTAGGCTTTCCACCTTCGTGCGTATAACACAGAAAGCAAAAATCTGATTCCATATCTGATGCCCTTTAAACACATGTGCCGCAAGTTCTTCCTGGTAGATAAGGCACTGAAGTGGAGCCGGTGTGGAAATAACTCAGTAACTAATGTTTAACTTGAGTCAAGGTGAGTGTAGTATTCAGAATGTGCCATGGAAAGAAAAAGTATATTAAATAATACATTCACACCTTGGCATCCAGAGTCACCTAACAAAGCAAAACACACTTGACACCATGGAAAATCTCCCATATATAACTGTAAATTTTAATACAGTTTTAGACAAATAAATTGATTACACTGATTTGGAAATTACCAAATGCATTTTTGTTGGAGTTAATACAACCAAACCAATTTGAGTCAGGCCAAGCTGTGTAATATAAAATTAGAGCTCTGTAATATAAAGTATGTGTAAAACCATGGGCTTTAGGGCTGCACAATATATCGCAAATTCACCGTCATCGCGATATCAACTCGCGCAATATCCATATCGCGAAAAAATATCCATATCGCCAAAGACTGACTGAACTGCAGTAAATGGTGTTTTTCCAAACCCAGAGCCACAGAGAAGAGGGCAAAAAAAAAAAAAACAATCACCGGGCAGTTTCTTCATCTTCTGTGCTGCTGTTATAGATTATTCCTTTTGCTATTTTTCCTGGCTAAGAACTTACTATAATTTAAATTATGTTTACATTTATTTTCAATTTTAAATCATAAAAAAATCTGATTTTTTTTCAACAATGTTCAATGGTTCAGCTGTTTTATGGGAGGCATTGAATGCTCTGTTTAAGTAAATTCTTTAAAAAAACATGTTGGAAAGGAAATATTGCATTTCATTTTTTTCCTGCATAAACTAGTCAGAGTCTCTGTTACCATTAAAAGGTTTTTACTCACCGCATGGAATATCGCCATAGCAACACTCAACATCATCACATATCGCATGTTTACCTGATATCGTGCAGCCCTACACTGTAGTATATTATGTTGTTGGGTCAACATACCTTGCGGTAGAAAAGTAGCTTTTGAGTAGTTTTAAACATCCATCTTAAATCTTAAAAGAGGTATTGTACCATTTCAAGTGAGATCCAAACTCATTTCCATCTAGAACTTCAGCTTCTCAGGCTTTTTTTCAGTAAGGTTGGCATTTTTAGGTGAAGAATCTTTATAAGAGACACTACAACACTACAGTAACGGGCAGAACAGGACATTCTTCTTCTCCAACAAACCTTCAGACCAGCAGAATTGAAAGAGCTGCATACACAGCTTTATACAGCTCATTGTGGGCAATCAGAAACGGAGTAAAAATGGTTTTTATTCCTCCTTTTGGATCCTGCACTGCTAAATCCACTCAGCCAGCCAGGACTAATTATGCTCTCTTCATAAAAAGACACAGTCAGTGTTCTGCAGCTGTGGTTCCCAACCCTGGTCCTACTGGCCTCCTGCCAACGTAGTGTTTTCACTGCTCGAGATGTTCGCATCTACCCAGGAAAGGCTTGTTAAGGAGTGGATTAGTTGAATCAGGTGTGTTGGGAACAGGAAAAGACCCTAAAATGTGGAGGGCTGGGAAACATTGTCCAAGAGGTATTGCTGACACTCGAACAGAAAAGAACACTATGACATATTCTGATGTATCTAGGGGTCTCGTGATATACTTAATCAAATTAATGACCAGCTTTCTGAATAATTAATCAAAATTAAATCACACATGTTTGCTGTAAAAGTATTTTAAAATTTGGATGGACTTTGGCATATGAATGAATGAATAAATCAATATTCCAGACTTTCTCTCGTTCATAACTGTTTCTGCACTGTTCATGTGCAGTAATGTGGTCCACCTATAAGGTGCAGTTTAAGAAAATGTACATACTAGCACAAGTCAGAAGCTTTTAATGTGGGGTTGCGCTGCACACGGCGTCTCATGCCTTTCACTCATACTGCACCCCTAATATAACAGTTCGGTGTTCTGATGACTTATGCTGCCTTATCAAAGAGCAAACCGACAGCAGAGACGATTGACTGACACTACGCAATGGAAAATGCTAACTTTACGTTTATAACAGTGACAGACTAGAAATAAGCTAATATGCACAATCAGAGAAAATGTCTATTTTATTTAAATGAGAAGAGCCTAGATAGATAGATGGATCTTTAGAGGAGCACCGAGCCAGGTCATACAGTCAACTTCTAATACTGAGAAATGGTACTGTGAAACAGGACACAGGCTACTTCAAATCGTGCCATGCTAACAGCGTATGGTGATTCTGGACAGTGCTGGTGTTTCCTAGCTTCAGAGAACATTCCGCAAACTGCAGAACTGCATTTTAGAATCAGAAAACTTTATTGATCCTAGAGTAAACTGCTTATGTAACAAACAAGAGCTTTTAACCACAGATAAATCAGTGTCCAAGGCAAGATAGCACAGATAAAACCGTGTCTAAGGCGAGATAGCACAGATAAAACCGTGTCTAAGGCGAGATAGCACAGATAAAACCGTGTCTAAGGCGAGATAGCACAGATAAATC
>JBBPDH010040238.1:0-10059 GCA_037974565.1 Clupeocharax schoutedeni | reverse complement strand
GCCATGTCTCTGTGCTATTAGAGCTGAGCGATTCACGACTCATCCGGGTGAATCACCCCGATCCATTAAATGACTCATGAATCATGAATCCGAGGTCTCGATTGAACCGGATCTGCCGTAGTAATTTGACTGGCCGCAGCCAATTTGGCAATAGTGACTCAGTTGATTCGCAGATCCGGATCACTTTACTGAGTGACTCGGAGGGAGTCAAATCCGAAAAAGGATCCGATTATCCAAGTTCTATGTGCTATTATAACGAAGAAGACGCAACTGCGCGCAGCAGGAACCGGGTTTACTGGGTGCTCGGTACCACCGGTACTTCAGAAAACCTGGTACTGTAACATTTTATTTTTTTAGTACTGTACTTGGTACCGAAGTACCGGGTCTTTTGACAACACTAGTGCCACTCATGATAAGTATTGCTCATATCCGTGCTGTGGCTTGTACTTTTTTGTACTTTTCATCCTATTAAACATACTTTTCTGGTTTCTTCTTTTGTCTGTGGGTAATGAGGCACCCAGTGTGTTGCACAGTTAGGTAGGAGAGGAATTTACACACCAAAGCAAAATCCCTCATGTAGATAAGTCTCTTTACGCGGGTACACTATGTTTTTGGTGGGTAGAATGTAAAATACACATGCAAATATTATTTAAGAGTTCATTACAGATATGCCGCTGCTGTAATGCATGGGATGCATTGGGCTGTGCTGCCAAAATAGTAGTCTATTCAGAAATGGTGGAAGGTTATATTTGCATGTTGGACATGGGATGTGGATGCCACATCTAATGACTGTGTAATATTAGTGCATGGCTAAAGACTAAAACTGTTGTTTCTCTATATAGGTCGTGCAGAGGAGAACGGTTTTGACTCTGCTCCAGGAGAAAGAGGAGGGGAGCGTGGACGGCGAGGAAGAGGGCGAGGTCGGTATGCTCTTAAATTGTGGAAACAGTTGTTTCTTATAAAAACATTAAAAATGAAACAGATTTTTCATGAAAGTGATCAAATAAGTGCCTAAAATCTCACCATGCTTAACCCTGAAATCCAGACAGTGTCTAAAGGCTCTCAGTTACAATCTGGCAGTTGGTGCCCTAAGTTGTGGGAAGTTGTTGCTATGTTACCGTTTGTGTTGCCCTGTAACTGTTAGTAGACTACATGGGAGGCGTGTAGTTGAATGTTGTTTATTGTCCTGTCTGTTTTTGTGTGTGTGTGTACTTTAGCCACACAGTTTGGGAAACAGTTTAGGATTCTAGGTGGCCAATTACAGCTAAATGTTTTGTGTGTGACACTGGTCATATAGGTGTAATGTGGTGATTTTTTATTATTTCCAAGGATGCACCGATTGCAATTTTCTTGGCCGATTCCGATTACCGATTTTTGTAGAAGTGTGATTGGCCGATACCGATTTTTTCCCCCCCAGATAACAGAAAATTAGAGCTGCTGCGACATCGACACAAAAAATTAGTTTCAACTTTTTAAATGTTAAGTGGTTATTACTAGAGATGCACCGATCAATCGGCCAGGGATCAGAAACGGCCGATTTTTGGCCTGATCACTCACACGTATTGCCGATTTCAAACCGATCTTGCGCATTCGCTTTACTTGCAGCACAGACACGAACATTCAGGCTGCGTTCACGTGTACGCTCAAAGGAGGTGTTTCTCCGTGAGCTCCCGCCATTCAAATCTGCTCAACAGTGATTGGTTGCAGCTGCTGCGCTCCCGGCGTGGAAGACACGCCTACTGCCAAGCATCAACAAGACACGTCTCGTAACTGCAGCCTCAGACGTGTCTGCCGCCGCTTGGAATTTTTGTTACTTTGAACAAAGATGATAAAGTTGTACGTCTCGGAAATGCCAAGCAGCAGAAGTGAAAAAGCATTGATTTACTGGAAAATCAACAAAGATCGTTTCCCTGCACTTGCTTTACCTGTCCGAGTCCGATCAGGTCAAAAATCTCCCCTGATCAGTCGGTGCATCCTTAATTATTTCAGCGGTAATGGTGTGTTTAAAAGGCTCAAACTCATTGTTCAGTAGGAAATGCAACAACCATGTAATGTACATATGCAGGTGCAGGAGTCAGAGGGAGAGGCAGAGGAACTGGTGTGAATAGGTTCTCTCAGGGAATGGGGTGAGTATTGTGTCATTTCCTTTCTATTCCTTAAACCTGCCTCTTCTGCTACATATTTCAGTCCCTGCACTTCAACTTTGGAAAAATTAGGCTTTGGTCTTATGTTTTCATCCTAGTGTCTGTCGGTGGTTGTATTAGAAATGCAAATCTGACTTTTCTCATAATGAAAGGTGATCTAAGTGCTGAGCGGTATTGTGGTGCATACTGAAACGGGGCATAAAATATTTATGCAATGCATTTTTTTGCAATTGCTATTTTTTGTGCATGTAATTTATCAAAACTACTTTCATATACGGTAATATTAATATACCTGCTGCTTAGTTTGCGTCCATATGATTCTGACGGTATGTGTACGATTCTGTACATCAGCTAAGGGCTAAATAAACCCAAAAGTATGTTTTTATCTCAGCATTATGAAGAAACATGCATGTAGCAGTTAGCTTTAGCCTTTAATACGACGGAGTGGACACATTAGCCAAAAATTAGAGGTGAGCGTAGATTAATTTTTTTAACGCCGTTAATCTCATTGTAATCTTGGCGTTAACCGCGTGAGAGCCCCCACCCGCTCCCTCTGTCCGATGTTTTTATCGTGCGATAAGGATCTCGCACCGTTAACACCGTTAACGGCCCAGGCACTACCAAAAATGTTTTATTTTTCAGAGTGCGGTTTCACATGGACCACATTTCAATAAAGAACAAATCAAAGAATGCAAAAAGTTTAAAAACAGTTTAAACATTCTAACACACTCCCTGGTTCACACCCCCCCCAGCTTAACATGACTTATTTAGTTTGTCAACTAAAATTTAAAAGAAATTGGTGTTTTTGTTTAGTTGCGCCTGCAACACCATATTTAAATGGCCACTGGGGGTATTTTTAAAAAAATCATATTTCTTCTCCAGACAATGCTCAAGGCCTGAAGTGTTGTGGTTTGCTTCCACTAAAGAAGTTGGCTGTGTCCGAAATCACATACTACGTACTACATTTGAATTAGAACGTACTGCTCTACCGTTAAAATAGTGCGTTCTATACAGCATGAATGAGGGTACTATGAATGGGATTCGGACGTACTACATCCGCTGTGTTGATGCCTTCACGTGTCGTCACAGCAGCGCGTTATTTTTTTTTACTTTTAGAGGGCATTTACTCAAGTGTAATTTAACGCCTACTGTTTTTCCCATACTATGAATTCGGGGACACTACTTCGGACGCAGCTGTTGTTTGTTGTGAGATGAACATATGAAAGATCCATGCCACTGAAGTTCTATTACCATCCTATACCGTGAAACCGGTATCATTTTGAAAATTTTTTTTTTTTTTTTTTTTAATGAAACTTTTGGTCATACTGCCCAGCTCAACTAAGATGTAATGTGGGGATTCACATGATCACATATACAACATTCATATAACATGGATATGGTTAGGGTTGGGCCATTGAAAGGCATGTGAAAACCTTCACTGATTTCCGAACAGTATATTTTAATAGCTTCTCTTTAATTACAGACTGAATGGGAATGTGACTTAAACCAGAAAAGTGAGGTGCAGGGTTTGGGTGTATTTACTGACAGTAACTGAGTGCAGGCTAATCAGGAAGAGCCGTTTAATAGTTATACACCTTGAATAGGCCGTTTGAAAAACAGTGTGTTTATTAGCTTCTGGGTGTGATGATGGACGTCTTAGGTTCGAAGGCTATGTGATATCAAAGGCGATGTACTTTTTTGGTTCGGTACCATAACGATATTACATTTTAATGCACAGTCTTGGCTGTGGTGTTTTCAAAAATCTCATGACTTTTCCTCTAATATTCAGGACGTTTAACCTTTCTGAATACACTGGCTCTGCTGAAACTGGGGAGGCAGTGAACGACACTACTGATGCTGCAGGTACGCTGTCCCCTCTCTTTTATGCGTTTGTGATTTTGGAATTGTGCCAGAAGGAAGTAGTTTTTATATGTGCTTTAAAATGGAGTGCTTTTATGTGCTAAGTTTCTCTGCCGTTGATTTCTGCTTGTAAGGAACCTGGCGAAACAATCTGGACGAATGGGCTACAGAAGACTGGAACGAAGATGTGAGTTTTTGGGGAGGTTTTTTTGGGGGGTGGGGGTTCCCCCTTTCTTTTTTTATACTTGCTTTTTGCTTAAGTATGACTTTCATGTACCCCCATCTCTTCCAGCTTTCTGAGACCAAAGTGTTTACTGCCTCCTTTGCCCTTGCACCAGAGAACCATTCAGCACCTGGGTAAGGGAAGCTTATGAGACACTGCACCTCATTACAGCTAAGAAATATCTCTACATATGTAATCTGCACATGTAAACGAGTGCAAGTTTAGAAACAATCACCCTTGTATAGAATCACAGTTGTGTTCTGTCTTGCAGGGTGGATCTAAGTTCTCTCCTGCCCAAAGCAGCGGAGGTGGACTCTGAGTTGGCTGGATTGGAGCCAGCATCTCCAGAGCCGCTCATGCAGAGCCTGGTGTTCACCAACTCTCAGCAGCAAACAGTCCGCACGCACACACACAGCTACGCCTCAGCCGCTGCCAACAGTTACGCTTCAGCCGCCGCCGGCACTTATGCTCATGCCGCATCGGTGAGAACACACACACACACACACACGTGCAAAAGGTTGTGGTGATTGATTGCAAATGTTTAAGGTTTAGTGGTTATGTTGAGGGTCATTAGAAGCTGCACTCTGACTATGAACTGTTGTCTATTCTCTCTTAAGCTATTTTATGTAGCTAGTGTTTCCAAAATTGCTATCAGCCTTGTTAATTTACTTTTCTGTGTTGTATTTAGGATAGAAAGATGATAGTCTGGCCAAACCTCCAGTGCCTTCCCGAATTAACTGATGAAACCAAAGCTTGGCTACTTTTATGAGCTGTTTGATTTAGTCCACCTATTGCTGGATCTATGTGGCTTTTCATTTCTGTTGAAACATAATATGCAGGGTGACGTGAAGAGGAACGTCATTTCTTCCTTGAGCAAGACAGAACTTGTTTCCTGAGGCATACTCTACATGGTCTAAAAAGCTGAAACAGTACTTCATTAGCTGAAAATAGGCAATTAGCTTTGTAGCACAATGATGACTGTCCAGGCAGCCATGTGTAGTCCTCCCTGAGCCCATGTTTAAAGACTAAACTATTTTCGTTAGGTGTCTTAAGACCGCCTCTTAGTGTGATCTACCCAGATGTAGATGATTTATCCAATGTGCAGGCAAGTGATTTTGTGCAGTAAAAGAAAAACAATCATCCTGATTATTTATTTGCCCTCGTTCTTTGTTTTTTTTCCCACTTTAGTCTATGGGATCCAGAATGCCTCAGCCTGATGTACAGAAAAGTGAGCTAGTCAGCAGCTCTCGAGTCGCGGCTCTCTCCAGTCAAACACCAGTTGCCCTCAGCAACGGCAGCTCTGTTGGAGAAACCAGTGCTCCCACCCTACCTGCACCTGCTTCCCTGGTTTTGAGTGATTCCAAGACAGAGATCTCTGTTACAATGAGTCATTGTGAGTTGTAGCCATTATGTTCTTACACACACAAGGATTGTCAGTTTTGCTCTATAAATCATTTGCTGAGGATCATGCACACCCTTTTCACAGCTGGTCTTTCACAAGTGAATATTGGAGTAATATTACACTCCCTTAATGCCGTTTCAGAAGAGATTATACTGTTTGTATAAATACGTTTTCAAACAAACTGATTAATATGAGGGCTCACCCTGCTGTTGCATAGAATATTTACAGGAAACATGAAGCCTGTCTGTCAGAGTATAATTGTTACACATAAGGAGAATTCGATACTGACTAGCAGGTATGCACAGCATGTTAACCTCGACAACCCAGCCGTGTTTCAGCATAAGCTTATCCCATATGTTATGCGCTTTGCGTGCTTGTCTGAGTTAGGTCTTGCTTTTGAGTATAAAATATATGGTTAGTCTTAATGGAGAGTTACCATGAATGCATGTTTTAAAGGGAGGGAATATCCACAGATGAATTTTTTGTTTTTTGGAAAATTGCACTTGAATTAAAGTACATGCCGAGTGAAAGTGCTCTGTGCGGTGCTCTACAGAGCCAAAAAAAAATGACTGTCTTAAACAGTACAAAATAAAATCAATTTGTGGCAGTCTAGGTTCGTATTGTGATGAGTAGCTGCAAATAAATCGATGAATGGGAAATGCATCCCGTGTTTTGGGCTGGTTTAATCGTGTTTTGGTAAAAGTATTATACTCCAGTGTGTATAGTATTGTCACCATAAAAAACTAGCTCTTCTGCTCAGAGCTGGTGTAGGCCATTTAGATGGTTACCGTTGGAGTGTTTCGTCATTTTTAGGACAGTTTTATTTGTCATTGCGACCCAGACTGATACTTAATGATTCAGCCTGCAATCCATACTTGTAGACTTGCCTCTCAGCCAGTCACATTAGTCTGGTTTAACTAACTGTTGCATAAAACTGTAATATAAAATAACTGGATTTCTGTGCTAAAAACTCCTCTTTTCCATACAGTGGATTTGAAGGCCCAGCCTGAACCCTCCCCCATTCTCAGTCAGCTAACGCAGCCTCAGAACCCCACACTCCAATCGGACCTGCCGGCTCAGGGCCGAGACCCCTCCCCTCCTTTACCCCCACACAGCAACACTACCCCTCCGCTGAAAACTTTTGGGGACACCAGTATTCCCACCATGGCAGAACCTTCTCAGCCCAAACACATCAGACCACAGAGACGAAGGCTGCCCCCTCCTTCTAAGGTAGGGGTTTTAAGTTGGTCATACTAGGAAGTTGCAGTTTGCAGCTCTTCATGTGACTTGGGGCCAGTATGGAAGGAAATTGTTTTTGGACGAAGCTAAAATGAATTTTATATCAAGGAGTGTATAGGGTGCTAACCGTTTTCCGTGCCAGGGCCTGTGTATTTGGGGGGGGTGGGAGGGTTGCCGCACTGGCCCGGCTTGTCCAGCACTGTGTCAGTGCCGCATTAACCGTCGGACATAGTCGTTTTAACGCTGTCTGGTTCTAAACGAGAAGTCTGACCGTTAGAGTAGATCATCACCGAGCTAAAGCTATAAAGATTCTCCTCTCGCTGTGTGTGTGTGTGTGTGTGACTGGATTCTCTTTCGTTACTGCCAACACGACAGATAACCAATGTTGGCGAAAGTAGCGAGGGACTAGAAGCCAATCATGATCCAAAACCAATCATTTTATTATGTCACACGAATCACACACTGATTTACTGGCAGTCTTGCGGGCCATTAAAAAATTTCAAAAGGGCTGGATTCGGCCCGCAGGCCGCTAGTTGAATAGGCCTGATCAGTTTGTAATGATTCAGGAGAAAAATAAGAATACGTTTAATGATTATCTCCTTGCTTTGCTAGATCCCTTCTTCGGCCGTGGAAATGCCAGGCTCTGCTGATGTGTCCGGGCTGAATGTGCAGTTTGGTGCCCTGGATTTTGCCTCTGAGTCTACTGTAGAAGGCCCCAGGCAATCAGAGGCAGTCAGTCAGGAAAATACTTCTATTGCGCAACAAACCCAAAGCAGCTTGTACTCCAAGCCTGGCATGGTCAGGTGAGTTGCTAGAACACAACACGTGTTGGGTACCAGCTAACGATTAGAAGCTCAAGACAAGTGTCTTGGTTTAATTATTTTGAGTAATTTTGTTTTCTTGTCTCTTCAGTGAGCCATTGGGTGGTCTCCCCCCTGCCCTGCCCACTGCAGCAATGGAGACCAGATATCCTTCTCCATCTTTGGGATTACCTACTGCAACAGCACCTGCTGCCTCCACCGCCTCTAGAGCAGAACCCTCCAGCCTGCGCAAGGAGGCCACCACCACCTCCTCTAACACACCTCTTACAGTAGGGACTGTTTCACGTCTCTATCTGCACTTTTTGTGACACTTGCTAAAAATTATCATTGGGGATTTAGAGGTTTTTGGTAGTGGTTTGAAGTTTTTAATAGCTGTTGTGGTGATAGGGGCCAGGGGTCTGTGTGTTTGTTTCTGCTTTTCTCTGTGACGCATACATACACACACTGCAGGCCATTAGTTTAGGCCTTTGGAAAAATAAGGAAAAGGATAGGCAGCTTTTTTAGAAATTCCAGGAAATCATTAGAAATATGTTAGAACCCTTTTGGAATAATACTACAGGCTATGTAATATGGAAAACCAGTCAGTTACATTTGTTGTACGTAATGTTTCCTGACACTGGGACTTTGTGTCTGTGGCTGTGTGTATAAAACAATGTATCAGGCTGCATATTCAAAACCATTTTGTTTAATGACTTTTAGAGGTACTAAGCTGCAGACATTTGTTCCTAACATCATTTTTCTTTTGCCTTCAGAATGGTTTCGCCGAGGTACGACCCTCAAGTACGCAAGATGGTATGCTACTGGTGCTGTAGCACCTGTATAATCATAACTTTACTAAAGCCTCTTCAAAATGAGCCTTTTCACATTCATTTTTACCAAAACTGAAATTCATCCTGAGAATTAATACATATTCTGGTCTTTCTCTAGCTGTGACTTCAAGCACTCCTCAGTCTGTGTCCACAACTCTGCCCTCTGAGAACGGCATGGTGTCTTCAACCTTACCGTCGTCCTCAGCATCTGCACCCGCTCTTGCTCCCAGCTCCGCTCTTCCCTCCCTCAGCAGGTATCATTTAAACCTCAGAGCCATTAGATCACAGTGAAGCTAGGATGCATAGACAGGAAATGTGATATCCACTGACTGCCGTACTTGACTATTGATCCTTTCTCTTTCCTTTCTCCAGTCACGTGAGCAGTGGAACGACGTTGGGCCCTGCAGTCGCCACCAGTTCTGCTCTCAGTGTAAGTACTTCTTAGCTTTTCTGCTTTTTCTCATCTGTCTCCCATACATGTATGTTTTTTTCCACCTTTTCACCATAACAAAGTCTCTTTTTCCTAATAATAATTTCACTAATGGTGAAAAGGTTAATTTTCTTGTCCTTCAGGGTCAGATGGCCAGTGATGTTGGTGGAAATTCCTCAGTTTTCCCCTCAGGATCAGTGGTCAGCTCAGCTCTCAACTCCAACGGCCTCACCACTGGTGTGCCTGGCTTTTCCACCAACGGTCCTGCAGCACCTTCCACTGGTCGTTCTGTGCCACTGCAGACCACCTCAACCACCTCTGGTACGCCAGTAAAACGTTTACTGAATTAAGAGTCTGAAATTGGGTTATCCACGAACATCAAATCTGTGACTGATTAACTGTCCGTTGGTTTTCTCATGTCATCATCCAGCATGTCTGTTTCATTGCTCAGGTAAAGCCCCACCAAATTTGGCTCAAGGAGTACCTCCTCTGTTGGCTAATCAGTACATAATGGGGCCTGGAGGACTGCTTCCCGCATATCCCGTAAGTCTGCACTTAGTGTTTGTTTTGGAGTCAGATTTAAGCAACATTTTTTCTTTCAGTTCATGTTAAGTTATTCACTTGCAATGTGATGGACTGACGGTTTAATTTCTGACCCATTTGTATGTATTTGTGCTCTGAAGCAGATCTATGGCTATGAAGACCTACAGATCATGCAGTCGCGTCTGCCCATGGTGAATATTTCACTTTCAGACTCTGATCTCCACCTTCATACTTGATTCCACTGTTTGCCTTTAGTGGAAGTAGACCTGGGTGTCTGTACTTAAATACAAGGAACAGATTTGAGTGGAAAGTTTCCCCTGTCCCCAATAAGTCTGTGTTTGTGATAACAGTTGACTAAAAATCCATACACTGTCCTAATAATTTGTGTCTAGGAGGAGTATACGTAAGGCATGGTGTCTTTCAGTATGTATTTACTGCATTGTTGGACTTCCGTGTTTCTCAACCCTAATACTAGAGTATCACTGCTGGATGTTATTCTTGGTCTAAAACATCCAGTTCACTTCAGGAAGGATTTTTGAATTAGTTCATTTAGGGTTGTCACGGTACCAAAATTTCAGTATTCGGTAC
>JBBPDH010040218.1:0-10059 GCA_037974565.1 Clupeocharax schoutedeni | reverse complement strand
TAAGACTGTCCCTGTGATTAATGACTGTAAGCATCTCTGCTAAATACCGTAAATGTAAATAGTTTAACCTGTTGTGTACTAATATGTGTATATTGCTTGCTGGCACAAGATGTGATTTAACACTGGTGAAGTAAGAGAATTCAATATAGTAAGACCATAATATTACTTGTACAAATAAATTACGTTGACGAAAGCAGCAATAACTGAAGCTCACCAAGGTTACAATAAAAGGACAAGTCTTGCACCACTAAAGTGACATTGCACAACAGATCCAGAACAAGCCCAGAATGTATGCTGAGTGTGGACATGTGCACTTGTACAAAAGTGCTGAGTTGAGGATGTGTTCGGTAGAATCCAGGCCTCCATCCAGCCTTGAAGCGGTATATAACATCTCAAGGTCTGCACATAAAAGGCAAGCCCAGCGCAATTGTGAATTTCATTACGAGGCTCAGGATCTCACACTGCCACCGAAAGCTATGGAGTATTTATGAGGCAGGTAGGCTTGAAAAATGTTTGAAGTAAGCACTCAGGCACGTGGATAGCAGCATACATGAGCCGCAATAACTGTTAGCTAGCTACAGGTCATTCACTCCCACCTTTTCCTCAGGTCTTCACCACCTTCACATGATTCAGGGAAGGTTCTTGGCAGTTATGTCAGAAAATAAAGTCTGACACAGGCACACTGCTGGCTCAGCCTTCACTCTTATATCATTCAAAGGGCAGCCATGATCTAATAATAGACGTCCTGATTGAGTGGTACACTCTGAAGGAGGGAGGGAGGGGTAGTGGGAGGTGGGAGATGGGAGAGAGAGAGAGAGAGAGAGAGAGAGAGAGAGAGAGACAGAGAGAGAGAGAGAGAGAGAGAGAAAGTGAGAGAGAGACAGAGAGAAAGAGAAGGAGAGAGAGAGAGAGAGATAGAGACAGACAGGGAAAGAGAGAGAGAAAAACATGTGCACTCTTATTCTCTGGAGACATACAGCTTCATGGAAAGCATCTGTCTCCCCGATGACAAATTTAGACAATGTGTCTCTCAAAAATGGCTTTTTCTCCCGGCCAGAGAAAAAGCTATTGGGTACGGACTAAAAATGTACTGTTCTTAAAATACAGAGACATACAGAGGCATTTAGAACACATTCCCAGTGAGACAGGGGAGGTTTTTCTTCACTATCATGTGGCAAATCTGGCAACAAATGACATCCTGGCAATATACGAGATTTATCCTTCTAAAATTATTATAAGGACATAAGATAATTACATTTATCAAACATGCAATGATCTGGGCCCATCGTTTTGCTTGTTTCAAGCTTGTTTCACTAGACAAAATTATTAAAAGAGCCCATTTCACAGAACCCACCTTTTTCTCACTCTTTTTGATAAAATAATTTATTGTAGCATGTAAAAGCTAAACTCCCACATTCGAAAACTAAGCTGCAAGCCCCATTCGAAGTTACTGCCAATGTCAGGAAAACCAACACATTCACAGATCTCTGTCTGTTGAACATTGCACAATACAGGCAGTCATAACAGAGCTAATTTACATATTTTAAACTTGACAGTGTAACCAATAGTTTTTGGCTGCTAATCCCCCCAAATACCATAGAGAGATGAAAACCACTGGTTGGATATTAATACATTAATCCCTCAATTTTACGCGGACCAGCATTTTTTCTGAGAACCAAATTGTATTACAGCCACCAGTTCAGCGGTGGCAGTAATACACTGAAAAGTTTTCAACCGCCAGAAAAAGAAGAAGCTGATGCAGCATGTAGCATGACTGCTCCGGGTCTTGTCCTCGTATTTTAGTGTTTTAACACCCCCCCCCCCCTCAATTTTCAACAGTTATCTCAGTTTGTTTAGTATAAGTAAGCTGTGCCCTGTCTAAACATTTGGGTAGAGAGAGTCATTTCAACATTTCTTTCTTTGTTGTGGCTCACCGCATGGTGCTAATGCTAACTGATAATGCTAACTGATAATGCTAAGTGTCCATCATACAAAATATAAAACGGCTCCTTGTCAGAAGCTTTTGAAGAAAAAAAAAATGTGCCTCCAATGAAACCTTTGTCAAGCCATCTCTCAGATATCATTTCCATTTTTCACAAAACTGATAATGGCATTAGGACAAATCTGCTGGTTATATGTTTCACATGCAAATGATCTTAAGCTTCCATCTGGCACTTGCAATTAAACATAATTAAAAATGCTGTTTGTCTGTAAGCCTACATTTCTTCAGTTGTGGCCCCATGAGGGGATTCACAGTCAAGGTAACTTGCTCAGTGCAGTTCACTGCCAAATGGAATGAAGCTAACGGGGTATAAGGGAGCCTCAGAGGCTCAAAGAAGCGTTCATACTTTATGATGAACCAGTAGATTGTTACGAAGTTCAAGCTTTTACCCTCCCCTGAGAAGTTACAATTTAAAAATGGAGATACAGAAGGACCTGCTTTGACGACAACAGCGGCTTTAATTAACGGGCTTTAAATATCTCTATATCTAAGAATTAGGAGGAATTTAAAAAACCTGAATCACTTCAGCTTTCTCCTTCAGCTCAGTGACAACAGGAGGATTTGGGTCACTGCTTGGTCTTTCTAGCCACA
This sequence comes from Clupeocharax schoutedeni, assembly GCA_037974565.1. NCBI lineage: Eukaryota > Metazoa > Chordata > Actinopteri > Characiformes > Alestidae > Clupeocharax > Clupeocharax schoutedeni. The sequence goes on along the minus strand of JBBPDH010040218.1, from coordinate 7,466 downwards.
CAGTGTAGCTTCATGTGGCGGGCCAAGTTGTTATTACCGATGCTGCAGACTAGCATCGGGGAGAGTACAGGCAGTTTGTTTACTTATTCAAAAAGGCCCTTAGAGAGGAGAGCCTGTACGAGAAAATAAACCTGCGCTGTATTTGCCTGCATGCTGCAGTGAAATGCAAAACTACAGATATTCAGATGTGTCAGAATTTTAGAGGCAGCCTAATTATGTAGATCAGAGAAGAACTCCTATGTTAATGTTTAGGGACAAAAACTGGCCTCTTTCCATCAAAGACTATCAAAGGCCTTTTGTCAGTTTACGCTATGGAGTCCTGAAAAAACACAAACAAACAAACACTATGCACAGGGTGTCAGTGACCTATGCTTCTACGTTTATCTCCCCAGGAAGGTGGAAGCCAGCTTACTGAGCTAAAATAAGCCTGTCGTCCCTGGACTGCATGGGCATGATCGTCCTAATTCTGTGCAGGATACGCCTTGGGTCAGCCTTACTCCCTGAAAGCAATGCTTACAGCAGATTCCCTATAGCTGGAGTGATTCAGAACTAGCTGAAAATCATGAACCCAAGGACCCAAAGGTTTAAATTTGTCACAATGTCAAGTTCATGTGCACCAGGAAACGTACAGTTCAGACCCACATCCGGCAGGACTAGGTTTAGAGTGAAAGTGACTTTATATTAAGGTAAAAATATATATTGATATTTATATTTGTCAATTACAATTCACATTCGTCAATGTGCATTGACTTCTTTGCATTTATTTACACAACTGCATGAACTCTGCAGTTTATCATCATCTGTCTACCTTCAACATTTAAACACGTGTGTAGGAGAGATCTTGCGTGTGCACACGAGGTCACCACTGAGCTGCAGGTTTTATCGAGTATAACTTCATAATTATGGCTTTTAGGGTTTGGTGCACGTTACGCCCAGTCCGAGTACAGATACGGATACAGATAATTCATATGGTTAACAGATACAGATACAGATAATGCTGTACTCGCTCATCCCTAATTACAATAGCACATTACAAACCACTTAACCCCTAATAAGTAGTTTAAATGTTAATGTTTTCATCTAAAAATGAATAACATGCTAATTTTCTTGCCATAGTATTCAGTTTTGTTTATGCAAGGCGAGTCTTCAGTTTTCCAGACTGAAATGTAGGCCAGGGTGCTCACTCTGATCTTTATTTAGTTGCTAACAGCATTTCCCACACTGCTAATTTCATTCTCCTCTCCCTTTCAGGACTTGTACTCAAGCAAGGATGCCCATGATGTGGATGCCAGGTGGTTGTATAATACACGAGGCAGAATGTTACACCGGCTCATCAGAGGTGACCCTGACAGTAGTAGCCCTGACAGTCAGTGTCCACTGAAGGCAGAGGGAATTAGAAGGCAGGTGCTGGGCCTGAGTGAGGCGTGGAGGGGGTGTTGACTGTGGCCCCAGGGTGTTGGGTTACATTCAGCTTCAGTCTGACATGGTGGGGATCAAGTATGCTGGTGAGGCTCTTAGTGCAAACATGATCTACAAATCTGTCTCTGAGAGGGAAAGAACTTACCATGTGATGGAGGACTCACTTATGTATGGATCCAGAGATGCAATTAATTCAACAACATCTATGAAAAAATGTTTAAAAAGAGCAAAGAAAGTGTAATCATCACTGATGTCCTGCATTCTATTAAATGTTTCTGACCTCCTGGGACAAATGCAAGTTAAACATTGTTGCTGTTAACATGATAGAAAGAACTTTCTCTACAACTGGATACATGCTGCCCTCGTTAACAGACTCTAAAGTTTCATAGAAAGGGTTACTTTAAAATGGAAAACAAATAAAGAATACGCCACTTGCACAAATTTAAACTACAACTGATATCAGATGCTAATAAAACGCTGAGCTAACAGTCTGCGAGCTTGATGTCTTTGCATTACGAGAAGGTACAGGGAACTACTGAGATGCCTGGTGAGTTCTTAACGAAGGCAAAGAAAATAACAAGAATCATACCAATTCCATAATTACCTACACTGGCTTACACTGCCAAATGAGTCAAAGCAAAAAACTGAAAAACATTTGATTGGAAAACACTAACGCATTTGGCCTGGTGTCGGCTTGCTTATGCCATTGTTATCTAGCCAGAGACAGTAGTCTATCTGAGGCCAAAAATAAGCCTAAGCCTGAGGTCTGATGCTTGTGTTGGCTCTCAGTGGGTTCAACTTCTAAACTGTTTTGCTTTTCTTGCCAAAGAGCCACCATAGACCCACATCATTCTGTCACTGTAGACGTCTGTCTTCACTTTCCCAGCAACACCAGCAGCTAGCGCAACAATAACAATGGTGGACTATATCTGTTGCTTCCATTTCACAATCATACTGAAGCTCTGGTTTTCTTCTTTGATGGACTACACCAGGCCTATTCAATTAGCGGCCCGAAGGCCAAATACGGCCCGTTAAATTTTTTTTAATCGCCCGCAAAACTGCCAGTAAATCAGTGTGTGATTAGTGTGACATAATAAAATTATGGGTTTCGGATCATGATTGGCTGGTAGCCTTTGCCAAGATTGCTGTGTTGTTATCTGCTGTGTTGTGTGAAATTCGCAATGAAGGTGGGATTTGTCAGAAAATGGGTGCGTTAAAAAAAACCGACAATACAACACAAAATTCTGGACAACACAAAATTCTGTGGCCCCCAAACCCCCAGTAACTTTCATAGTCGGCCCACTTGCTATTGAAGTTGAATAGCCCTGGACTACACGCTTCTCTAGCCTTGTTTTAAAAAAAAGTGGGGGGGGGGGGGGGGGGGTCCACAAAGTTTTAGTTAGTTTTGCTGGTCCCAACCATTCTGCTCCCAGCCTCTGACATATGCAGAATCTCTAACCAGTTTTTCTGGCTGACAGTCGGTTCTACGGCTGTGGAAACATGAAGATCTGGTTTGAGCTTTGGCACTGGCTCTAAACTATCTTGGTGAAAAGGGAAAAAAGTGAATTCTGAACACACGTGTTGGCTTTAAGGTTAGATAATATTAGCTAGCTAATTAGTGAGGGTGTATCAAGTCACAAATGTCAATATTCAATTAAATACAGCAGTCTTAATTCAAAACATGTGAAAAATGAATCAAATACTGTACCTCACATTAAGTTAATGCAATTTTTAAAGATTTCAGCAGCATAAAAGTACAATATCTCAAACAAAAGTTCAATACTCAAGCTGAAGGCTAGTCTCGTGTCTTAGGCTAACACATTAGCTGCACGCTAAAATTCTAGCCATGATACAACAGTACAATCCAACATGGTATAATATATCGTATTGTTCTAGCTGTGCTAATTAGCCACCTCTATATTCAAGTGTGACATACGTCTGACAATCATCAGCATTTAAGCATTCTAGCCTGGGTCGTTTGCTGTGGCGGGAACGCTAAAGAGGGGCTGTGTTAGTTTTAAGGGAGAGGATTTCTCCCCTTGCTCCAGCAGGTACACACTCCTGCTGCCCAACCCACAACCCTTCCACAGAAACGTGATGGAAAATTCCAGTATTCATGCATCTGTGTGTGAGGGAGGGCCTGAGTGCTAAAATGTGGTAGAGCTGGCAGTCTCTTATACACACCCCCATCTGTCTGATGAGGTTCGTTTGTAGACTGAACCGTAAGCTCAAGTCTTCTTTACCTCTGCCTGAATACGGGGGATCCATGTATGGGCCTCTGGGCCTCTATTTTCTCTCTCCCCTCTGGCTCTCTCTCACGCACACATATCTGCATATAGTCGTGGGAGTTTCAGACTCGAATGAATTTTGTCCTTGGGAAAAAAGAGCCTTCCCTGTACAATGGAAGCACACAAAGCATCCTTTATGAGTCTCAGCCCAATGCAAGTGCTGCACTGGAACTGCAACGGGATTAGATTTTCTGCTTAACCGGTTAACTATTCATGTCCACCTCGAATGTAACACCCGCGGCCTTTGTTTTGCGGGTGAGCATTCTGCAGTTCATTTGGACTGAAACAAGGTACATTTCTGCAGGTAACGGGTCCAGAAAAGCAGGAAGTGAGCAATTCCCATCTGAACGTATGCAAATATTCTCATTTACCGCAGAGAGAGAGTGAGAGCAAAAAGTGAGAGAAAGGGAAAGAAAGAGAGAGTGTGTGTGAGTGAAAGACAGCTTTATTAAGTCATTACTCTAGAAAACAGCTTACAGTATGGAGTAAAAATTAAAGAAAGAGAGGACAGAAATTAGGACAGAAAGGCAGATGTAGATATGGGGGTGTAAAAGAAAAAGAGAGAAGCTGAAGCCAATTAGGCTCGCTTGCAAATGTATTATAAGTGTCAGCGTTACCTCCGAGGGTCCTGCCATGTACTGAAGTATATAAAAAAAAATCAAACAGGCTCTACAACATCAGCAAAGTTCATTGCAAACCTCCCTGTTGAGCTGTATCTTCAAGATCATAAAACCGGCAACTGGAGAAGTGTTAACTTGGCCTGAAAGCACTGGCATCATCCGCATCCGTCCAGCCATAAGAGCATGCATTAACGTTCTAGATCGACAATTACTGCCGGCAGGCAGCAGAAGACATCTGTCTCGGCCCAGCAGTGCGCGGAGAGACGACTGGATTAGCAAAACCATCCCTGTTAAATTTTTTAAATGGCCTTTTAAAAAAGCTTTGCTACCACATGTGTGCGCGTATGATCGATGTCAGAGTCGGTGGGGATCTCATCTGCCTCTAGCCTGAGCATCATCTGTTGCAGAAGCAGCTCAGACAGAAAGCTTCATGAGGTGTTGGATAATTAATACCAATTAAACTTCCGTTATCATGAAAATAAGAGTGACTACCAAAGTAATTGACAAAGTAAATGATAAAGTTCACCACATCATGCTAAATGGAGGCTACTGGTTTCAACCTAATAGCCATGTTAGTGTCACGGCATTTTTCCCCCTCAAAAACAAAAATAAAAATTCTGGCAAAAACAACAGCAGAAATGCAACGCACCTCAGGGCAAAGCTGTGATGACATCAGCTCGTCAAGGGCAGGTAGACAGATGGAAGCAACCCAGACCTTTCCAAAGCAAACAAGCTGGCTGACAGGGAGCAAGAAGCTCCGAGACGCTCGCTAGCTCCGAGTGCGTCTGTGTGTGAGGGGAGTGTCCCTTGCACTAATGTTATTCTTGATCTTCTGCCAGCTTTCTCCAAGAGAGCTGGTTAAGTCTGAGGAGCTTACCTGCTGACCCCATCAGCAAAAAAAAAAAACCAACCTTGTCTATGAGGGTTCAAAAACACAACAGCGGGGTTTTTAAAAAACAAAGGCGTCATTCGAGGAACCTTTAGTGATTAGCTTTGCTAAATAAAATAAAAACTGTGGCGAAACAATAACGTCCTGTTGACAGGGAACAAGAGCAAGAGATAAGTTGCGGAGCCTTGTCCCCCTGAGCGGAGGCAGTTTTACACTAAATCCAAACATACTGCCCACAGAAAACAGATGAAATATATTAATATCTTATATGAATGAGCACATTTGAAGGTGATAAAAAGTTCTAAGACCAAGATAATCCAAACAGGGTGATTTCCCACTCATTTAAAGACCGTCCAATAAGTGGAGAGCTAGGAAACGTTCTAATGTTCAGAAATGAAAGGGGATTTACAATAGTTTATGAAAACTGTCTGTAAAATTCAGTTACTTGACATCTATATTAATACACATGAAATACATGAAATTGTTAATTCAAAACTACCATATTTTCTTTTACAGTTGTGAGCAATGCAATATGGAGAGCTTCATCCAGGGTAAAAATAATACAGAAAGAACAAAGTGTTTTTTTATTATATACTAAACATAAATGTACATTAAACAACACATATAATTGTTTCTTACTGTCTCAGTGTAAAGAAATAGCAATCAGTAAGTTACTCTGAACGACTTTGTTTAGTTATTAGTGGAATTCCCCTTTAAACGCTGAAGCTAAGAAGTTTTGCTTTATGAAATACCCCAGTGTAGCTACCTGATACCCCAAAACAGTGTGGTCTTTAGGGAGACTGCTACACAATCTGGTCACATAAAAAATCTCCAACCCAGCCTAACCCTGCACAGCTTCTTCTCTTGGGTCAACACCACACCGCTTTTCGATGTTTGGGTAGAAAGTGTCTTGCTTATGCTAATATTTTCACACTGAAAATAAAAAACAGGCTCTGAAAAACTGGGGCCCAAGAAGACTTCCACAAGAAAAACGGCAGAAAGGGGCAGACAGATGTGTACAGATGTGTACAGATGTGTACACTTCTATCCTTACCAGAAGCTTCTGTAAAGGTGAGAATTACAGCCATTAAAATGATGAGAAATGAGCAATCCACACTGAATCCATCTCTTCGCTCTATTAAAAACTAATTTTGACGAAGGATGTTTCATCAGCCCGTACCATCAAATCCACAGCACCACTGTGTTCCAGGACTGCATCAGGTGAAATGCATGGTCTAAGACTGAAGTCAGGCCTGATCCATACCCACTTATCTTCAGACTGTGCAAAGTCTGGTTTGAAGAGATTATGAAATACCTTCCAGTTGCTCAGTGCAGAGCCTGCAGAGAACATCTGCAAAGATCATTAAAATTGTGCTCGAGTTTAAGCGCCAGTCTTGTGAAAAGCCTGACCCGAGAACAGCGAGAGCAGCAAGGGCACGGAGATGTCCAACTCACAGTAAATCTGCAAAGATGAAGTAGGTTATTGCCATGAGCCCCTTTCCGGGACCTGCGAGGGCTGAACTTGTGATTCAGTAACGTTTCGGAGTCTTCCTCTCTGCACCTTATGACCGCATGGAAAGAGAGCCAGTGTGGTAAGCTCCTGAAAGAAGTTGCTCTTTATGGCGAGCTATTATTAGCGGCTTGTCGTGCCTTAGCGAGAGACGCTTTACTGTTGAGTATCAGAGGCGCAGAGATACAGAAGGAACAGAAAAAAAGGAAAACTCCCTTCATGACCCCATCATGTCAATAGTCCTGACTTACTAAAACACACAGGCCTCTATTCGAACAGTGAGATTCGGAGCACAGTAATGGCCGAAACACTCTGGGCTTTCCTTTTTTTCTTTCAGAGGAAAAAAAACCTCACATTCAGGACGACGGATTAGGAAGCGTTGCTCCTGGATCAAACAGATCATGCTCAAATCAAATGCCAGGGGCTTTACTTCATCACCAAAGGCTACTGAAGAGCTTGGCATTGTGTTCTCTCTCTCTCTCTCTGACACACACACACACACACACACACACACACACACACACACACACACAGAGCCACGTCAGTGTCTGTAGGGTGAAATCAAGAAAACATTTAGCTGCACAGTATCTGTATAGTATATTTTCAGTTAGTATAATATCAGTTACTATACAATGGCAAAGTGCTTCTATTCATTCTCCATCCATCCATCCATTATCTACCCCTTATTCCTGCATTCAGGGTCGGGGGGGGGGACTGGAGCCTATCCCAGCTGCAACGGG
>JBBPDH010040189.1:0-10060 GCA_037974565.1 Clupeocharax schoutedeni | reverse complement strand
TGGGATTGTTGTCTAAATGGTTGGATTTAATTGACTGTAGTGTGGGATTAGTTATCATTGAGTTGGATTTGTTTGGCAGGATTAGCGTGTGTGTTTGAGTGTGTGTGTGTGAGTGTGTTTGTGTGTGTGTGTGAGATTGTGTGTGTTTGAGTGTGTGTTTGAGTGTGTGTTTGAGTGTGTGTTTGTGTGTGTGTTTGAGTGTGTGTTTGAGTGTGTGTTTGAGTGTGTGTTTGTGTGTGGAGTATGCATATGAAAGTCAGCTTCAGAATTCATGTGTATTTTTGCAAAACTTAATTTGCTTGATTCACCCCCTCTGTTACAAACTAACTCAGTTCTAGATACACCGAACATGAACAGAACATTCACAGAACACTGAAATGGAAAGAAACAATAGTAGACAAAAAAGCACCCAAATGTTAAGCTCATCAGTATCACTAAAGTAAGTTTTGTGACTGACTAGGACTCACATTTAACCATGACCATGTAGACGTCGATGGTGCATATTGGGGGCTGAGGCAGGCGCTCTCCTTTCTCCAGGATGTCCAGAATCTCACGGGTGGGAATTCCATCGTACGGCTTTCCTCCAAATGTCATCAGCTCCCAGACGGTCACTCCTGAAAGAAGAATGTAATGGTCTAACCTGCATTTTTTAAATTCCTTAGATTTAACTGATTAAGACATATGATAAATAACTGATTCTCATTATTTAATAATTACATCATTAATAAGGTAAATGCTAAATGTATGGACATTAAATGTAATGAAAAATACATTACTTGTAGTCCTTTTCAAATAAACCCATAAAAAGTCAGTACAAACGAAATCGATTTCAAACTGTCTATTTCTGGGGCATGAATTAAATGATTTCCAATGAAAGCCTTGCTCAGTTTTGGGTGTTAATTGCCGTGCCATCTTTTCACAAGTGGGTAGAAAAGGCTAGAATTGAAGATTCAGTAGAAAATGCAAACGCTCACCGTAGCTCCAGACATCGCTCTGGTGTGTAAACTTTCTGTAGTGAATGCACTCCAAGGCCATCCACTTGATGGGCATCTGAACAAGCAATGGAGAGCATTACCACGCAGTATGTAATCACATTTACTGTGAGTGCCAGACCACAAAATCTATCATGTGATGCTCACTGTGTTCCACTGACCATCAGTAAAGTAACAGTAATGACTTTCATATTTGCTCAAGGCAAGCAAAATGTCTGTGTTGGTGTGAGGTAGCTCCACATCCACTTTCTCTGACCTTGCCCCCGTCTGCGTTGTACTCCTTCTCGTTGGTGTCCAGCAGGCGGGCCAGGCCAAAGTCAGTGATCTTGATATGGTTAGGAGATTTCACCAGAACATTGCGGGCTGCCAGGTCTCTGTGGACCAGCCTCCGTTCCTCCAGGTACATCATGCCCTGTAAAAGGAAAACCATCCATCTATCATCTGAGCTGCTTAGCTAACCAAGATTGCTGCAGCCTATCCTGGCTCTCAGGGCAAAAGGCAGAGGAACACCCTGGATATGTTGCCATATAGTTACAGGGCAGATAAACACAGAAAAACACATCTAGGGGTGTCTTTGGACTGTGGGAGGAAACTGGAGATCCCAGCTGAAACCCATGGGAATTACATGTAATGGACCTCCACCTACTTCCTGTGAGGTGATAGCAGTACCCATTAGCTTGGACACCTCATTTACACTTAACCACCAACACTGGGAGCTACACACACTTGGAGATGAATGCAGACTGCCAACTCTAACAGTGCTAACAGTGCTTTGGATAAAAGCGTCTGCCAAATGATAGTAATGGACTGGAATATAACAGACCACACAAGGCCAGCTGTGCTCTCTTGGACTCTTGGTTATGAATGTCTATGGCCGTGACCTGTGACGATTGGGGGCCAATGCTTAGACAAGTACACCACTCAGGAGCCTCCCTTTCATCCTTTAGACCATCTAAAGGCTTCTCCATCCATGTAGCCTATAAAAATACAGTCCATATGTTTCTAAAGGGATTGGCTTCAGTATTTATTTAGAATTCACAAAAACTACCACCCATAAAAATACAGATCAATCTGTAAACCTCCACCAACGAGAGGAGAAGACTTTGTTGAAGAACAAAGTCATTAACACAGTCATCATCTTCATCACTGCATAATCATCATCCTGGGTGAAAAGGGGGCGGAGCGAGAAATCGATGAACACAAAAATATGAAACCATCATGAGTTTGGCACAAAAAATGTCTTAGTGTCACTGCGGGCTGTGCTCAGGGAGTGTGAGGCGAGGCATAAAGTAGGTTCCATAAGATGGTTTTTATTAAAGGGACACAGCCTCTACACTACACAAAACAAAGAGCAACCTGTGGCTAACAGAAACAAAGCTATAACGAAGACACACTAGGAGCAGGGAAGGTGAGACACAGAGTGAGGGAAAACCAGCAACTATAACACAACAGTGGACTCAGACAAGAACCAATCACAAACCCCAATCACTTAAACTAAAGCACACGACAGCTGACAGGGCACGAACACAGACGTCAAAATAAAAGTCCCACTACAAATCTGAGTGGGGCCTCCCGTGGCCGCTCTGCCGCCGTAACACTCAGCCAGCGCATTCATTCTGTATGCTGATGAACAAAGACCCAAACGTTGGGCTGGAGAAACTCCAGAACAAATTGGCATGGTTAAAAATATCTCGTTTTAATTTGATAGTCTATATCTCACTAAAAAGGCATATCGGGGATAGATAATGAAAAAGAAAAATGATAAAAGAACCAAGCGGTGAAAAAAAAGTCAAGAAAGTTTAATCTGAACAGCCTAAATGAACCAGGTTAGTCCAGGCTAGTATGGGCGGGAGGGTCAGTGATGTGGGGACATTAAAATGCTGTCTTTAAGTGAAAATAAATGGTTGGAAAGGACCATGACAATTTTGTTCAAGGGACTGTGGGGCTTAGCCCAGCCCAGAACTCTTTTCCACCCAATAATTTAACCTGTTTCATGTTATTTCCAAGTAAAATGACCATAAGATGTGAGACACTTTGCCCTAGTACGATTTCCTGTCAGATTTCCTTCACAAATCATTCTTATTCTTATTCAACTGCATTATTCCTTTTTTTTATTTCGGGTAAAATCCTACCAGCTCCATGTCATCTCAGCAACATAGTGCTTATTCACTCTTCATTACTTTTCCTTACTTCATTACTGCTCTATTTGGACATGCAGTGCTATCACACAATCATGCTACAAACAGTTTTGGAGTTATGATCAGTAAAAGTGCAACATGTGCAGTATTGTTACAGAGTATACTGCTACATTCACTGCCACTTTACTTCAGTGTACAGAATTACTTTACCTCAATCCACGGTTACTTAGCCTTGTTCAGTCTACATTTGCTGGTACTTATACATTTCGTCTAATGTCCAATACTGGTGCCTAAACTATACCCTCGCCCCATTTATACATGCACATACTTTGCCCCAATTACTTTTTTGCCCTACTTCACTTTTTAATTTGATTTCGTTTTCTTATCTTCCAGTCTCTCTATTTAAATTGCTTTAAAGTAAAGTGGACCCTTACAGTCACATGTGAACAATAAGAAAAGCTATCTCTGCGTTTAACCCAGGGGGCTGCCACCCGAGACCTTGTGGTACCACAGTGATGACACTAGCAGTGTTAGGAATCAAACCCACATCTGTCTGAGCACACGGGCCAACTCTCTAACCACTAGGGCACCAGTTTTAATGCAAGGACATACAAGCTGAATGGTTTGTTTCATTTTTGCTCAACACATTTTATAGTAATGTTGAGCCTGTGTTAACATACATATGACAATAAGCGTCTAATCGAATTAAAAGTAACGGAATCTGGACCAATTCCTAACACCTAAATCCCACACTTGACTTAAACTGGGTTGGGTTGTTCAGTCATCTGAGACAAACTTGCTTATGTGGTTTCAGATTCCGAACGTATTGTTCGTATGAATAGATGACAAAACATCATAAGAATAAACTTCTGTTATAAAGGCAGTGAGTCATATAGTGTCAGAAACCTCATAAGTAGGTCTGTTTGAGATTACTGAACGACATATGAGGCTACAGTTTGTTTTTGAGATCTCAGTGCCCAGTCTGAAAGGGACTATGGGAAATGTAGTTTTTAGTAATGTAAAGCTCTCTAAACTGCACAAGGTCCCTGGTGGGCTTTCTATTTTCCCTAATAGGTAGGAATCATTGCTGCTTGGAGGTACTTACACGATGGTAGCAGGAAAAAAAGGGGGGGGGTGTGAATAAGCACGAGGGCTGAGCCAAAAGCTGAGTCAAGCAGATTGTATTGGAGTGTGTTTAGGCCCGAACCTTTCCGGCGCCCCAGACAAATGTGCAAATTAATCAGTGGAACAGACGGCTGGGGGAGAGAGGGAGACACCGGTTCATCCATCATCTCTCGCTGCTGGAGCCACTGTTCCACATCCGGCTACGGATCGCTAATCTTCTAGGACACTAGTCTCAATTCCTGGACAATTCCACTCCGGCTCATTCGGTCTCAGAATGACTGAAGTCATCAGTCACAGCATCTGAAATGCGGGGTTAGTGAGCACATACCTGTGCATCATGGGATTGTAGCTTTTTGCTGGGGCAAAATTTCCTCAGGACAACGGGAGCAGTAACATTTTGACATTGTGGGGACATCTTCCTGTTTTCCATGAGAAAATAAATTCTATGTTTTAGCAATTTGAAAAAAAAAATAGCTTCCATTTGAAAATAAAAATTATTTGCTTTTTTGTTGCATTCCTTTGGATTCACACTGCCTCCTGTAAAATATCACGAATTGAAGTCTATGATTTAAAATTTGCTTTTTGCCACATGTAATTGTGGTCCTTCTGTCCCTCAAATTTCAAATCAGTGACTGGCTAGGCCATGCATGCACCATTATCTTTTTTTAGAAAGCAGCCCTGCTGCTCTTTTGCCTGTATGTTTGGGATCATTGTGTTTTTTTTCCTGTTTCTTAGTCGATGGGATTCAATTCTCTTCTAAAATCTACCGGTACATCCCTCCACTCATATTTCCTTTGATGACTGACAAATCAAAGAACTCTGGAGCAGCATACTGTGGTCAGACAAGACCATACTGGACCCGCAGACTCACAGTGAAGTACGGAAGTGGCAACATCATGAAATGTGGCAGCTTCTCCTCAGTACTGTTTGCTGAGAAGCTTCCCTGCATCCTAATACTCTCACCTGTGTACATCACTGTGGGTCTGGCATTACGTAGACTGCTTCACACCCCAAGCAGAAGAGCTTATTTTCAAGCAGAGCAGTTTTTTTGTGAGGCCAGAAGAAAGCCAGGTCATTGGGCAGCCATTTACCTTAATATACAATGAACTATATATCTCAGGAATGCTGCATGATAGAGAGGTATTTTTTTGTTTGCCCAGAAGGATAGCTTTGGGCCATTCCAATGAGGGCTCCAGTGCCATCGTATCCCTTTCTGAAGCTTTATTATCTGGCCTTGAACTGGTAAAGCCTTTTCTTCCAAATTATTTTTTAGTTGTTAGTATTGTACCATGGTGCCATCCACTGGCAATCCCATGATGTCTTGGCTTTTATCGACAAATCAGTGGCTGTGTTTCTGATGGGGGTTGTCCGTGGGAGTTCAGATCTTAAACACATCATAATAACATGATATTGAATCCATCCTCCTATATGTAGATCTATATAATAATAATAGTAATTATAGCACCTAATTAAAATATTTTAATAGCTACACTGCCTACTCCACTTTTAAACTTGACACCTTCAGACACATAGAGGGTCCCAGAAATACCCCCACAAAGTTAAAGTGTGTTAACATACTACAGCATTAACAGCTCGCCATAATGAGTGAAGCAAGTAAATTCAAAAGCATCTTGACATTACGATACATATTTATAAGCATCGTGTCATTTCCACTATTTCTTCATAAACAGCTGTAAAATCAGCTCACTGTTTCTTCCTGGAGATCATTTGCTTACTCTTCTACTCGCGGCATGGACCCTGGCCAGCACACACACGAAGGGCGGCTGGCAGGACTCCTTACTGACTGCCACTGCAAGTGTATTTAAAACAGATTACTGGGGCCTGAGTAGGTGATCAATAGAGAGGCTTGTTACAATGAGCCTGTGGGATCCTGAACAATGTAATATTCATCCTCCGTGTCTTCTTAAGACAGAATCAGAAATCTGTAGCGTGTTTAGCCCAGAAGTAGGCTACAGGCTCCCGTTAGGATAACACAACGATGAAGGGGAGATGCTGAGAAGGCTTTCACACATTTAAACAGATAACCAGTAATGTATGACTGTGGTTGTTTATGAATAGGCGAAATTAAATATTGTAATTTGGGCTGGCCACGTTAACGCAGGAGAAATCCTTTTGGGCGCTGTACATTTAATATGGACAAAAGTAATGGGACACAACCAATCAACATGTACCGTGCCCCCATTACTTTTGTCCATATTTTGTGGACAAAAGTTTTGGGACGCCTGACCATTACACCAAAATAGACTTTAATTACACTCTATTTAGATACATAGACTTATGTATCTAATGGAGTTGGTCCTTCTTTGCAGCTGCTATAATGGTTCTGGAGCCCCAAGGGTATCTTGGTTTTCGATAACAAACTAGATAAAACTTGAATGCCCTGCAAATAGTACTTGGTTTTATATTTGATTTGAATACATGAATGTTTAAGTTGAGAAAGCCCAGAAACATTTTAACTGTAACTGTGTAAATGTGTTAACACTACTGTTAAAAAGCTAATTCATTTAAAGTGTTTGCAAATCAAATATTACTGCACTTTAGTTCATACAGCAGTACTTTAAAAATAAAGGTGTGCAATACACTACTTTTGAATGATTTGTTTAATTTTGCATATAACTATATGATTAATCCTGGTTAACCACAGAAACCCATGTGATTAATCGTGATTGCCAAGCATGAATTATTATTAATAAAGTTAAACACTTTCAACCACAAATAAAAAAAAAAAAAGAAATACATCAAAATAATCAAATTAATGAGTAAATTAATTAATGAGTAAAGTAAATAAACCTCTATAATACTATTCAAACTCTTCTCATCTTCAAGACTAATACATTTTTTCTATTATGTAATAAAAATAACAGTAATGAAAATACTTCAAAAGTATCCTATAACTTTTAATAAATACTATATATTAATAAACACATAAGTACATACATATGCAAAATTAATATCACATCCTGGAAAACATCAAATGTGGCCTGCAGACAAACAAAGTACAAGACAATTAGCTAGAAAGCTAGTGTTTAGTTAGCGTATATATTAAAATGTAGCTAGTGTCTAAATGTATTAAACAATAATGTCAGATGGTGACTGTTTATTTGTGAATGGGGTAATGAAGCTACTCACTAAAATAAAGTGTTTAACTAGCTACTCATGAAATTCATACAGATTTGCTAGCTAGCTAGTTTTACCTAGCTTTTCACACAATTGTAAGCATTAGAAAACCAAAAATTTTACAAATAACATTTTTGGTAAAAATAGAACAAAACACATACATTTACGACAAAATCATAAAGGTAATAAACTTACTGCTTCTATTTCAAATTAGATGTATTTAACAACTCATTAGATTAGATTAGATTCAACTTTATTGTCATTACACATGTACAAGTACAAGGCAACGAAATGCAGTTTAGGTCTAACCAGAACTCATGCAGCACTGTATCTACTCATGATGTGTTCCTAGAAGTGCCACCCCCTTCTGACATGACAACTCAAACACAAGCCCGACAAGTCTGGCTTTCAAGAAAATCTTTGATGATAAACACCCATTCTGTGATTATAAACCAACTGTTTATCAATGGGCTGGGCATGATAAAATGTAGAGAAATACATGGGTAACAGATAAGCTCCAAACCAATATAGAGGGACATATGGTAGGAGAAATAATGTGGACGTCGAGTCAAATTTCAAAATAGTGGCATCTAATCATTCTTCTCGTTGCCTTGCATCTTCCCCAGGTCCCCTCTCAAGAGACGACCCGTATATTTGTTCAGCACGTTAACAGGACAGAAGTAAAAGTACCCTCATCAAAAGTTGTGTGAAAGATTAGCATAACAGATGCTTAGAATGCTAATCCAGGCAGCAGGAGTAAAACACTAGCCAGCTGAGGGGGATGATATTCCTTGTTCAGGCCTATTAGGCCTCTGTTGTTATGCATGAATTAATAGAGGCTAAAGTTGCTGTGGAGTGTTAAGAGGCGGGTCCTCTGTGCCCCATTACAATGCCTGCTCACCTCTGCCCAGGGAGAAATGAGGATTAGCCCCACATGATGGTCAGGGGCTAATTAGAAAGAGAAAAGCAGCAGCATAAAGCATTTAGGAGCTAAGGGCATGTCATGGTGCATGAAATGAAAGGGGAGGAACGTGAACTGAGTTCTAAGCAGCTAAAAAGTGCTAAAAAGATATAACCAGAACATGTCTAAGCAATTCCTAAAACAACAAGGAACTTCATCTTTCTCAGACCCCTAAATCAATACTTACCCACCAAGGGCGACTGTCATGATGGATGGAAGCTGACAAATGAGAGTATGGGCCTTTTAGAAAGACATGGCATCAAATTAGGCTTAGTTCTAAACAAAAAACAATAGCATGGAAAAGAAAACTCTTAGCAAAAAGGGTTATGTGCCTTATTAAAAAAGCTTTTTGGTGCGACAAAGATCAGAACAGGCATTCAAAGATGCTTTTCAGAGCTATGTGGAAAAATTGTTGATGCATCTTTCCCCTACAATTGCTTTGGGGGTTTTCTGGCCTAGATGGTGTGAATGTTTTATGGACGCTTCTCCAGTCTGCATTGGGTAATGAAGCAAAGACATTTTAAACTAATATACCAAACTAGGGACATGGGCAGGGAGGTAAAGGAAAGTAGGGACTAAATATGTGCTTAGACTGGATACTGGCTTAGAACTGCTAAGAAATACAATACTTTGCAAAGACTAGTGTCACGCTCAGGGCAGGCAGACTGACACCAAGGGTAGGCGAAGGGCGTCATCCTTTATTTTCCAAATCAAAAACTGGCATGTGATCCAGAATCAATAACTATCCTTTTTTAAATCAAAGAGACAGGAGTAACACAAAGGTAATGTGAACGTTGACCCACAACTAAAACAGAACTCTCGAAACTTAAATACCAGACAGCTGAAAAAATGAGCCAAGACACATTCAAAATAAGAGTCCCCTTAACTTGTTCCCAATACAAAAACAACAGCAGACTCTACCGGCTGCTGGACAAGACATGGCAGCAAGGCGGTCCACTGGGACGCCAACATATCACAACAGGCAAAGGGCAGTGTCCTACGAGCCCCACCCGGCCAGCGCCCCTACACTCCCCTTTGTGACCCCCAACCCACACACACAGAGCCCTTACCGAGGAGCTGTCCTCAGGGACAGAGTCCATTACTGGGAACCCTTCACTGTCCTCAGGGGTAGAGCCCCTACCAGGGAACCCTCACTGTTCTCAGGGGCTGGGCCCTCTTCCAGGCTAACTGTGGCTTCCTGGATGCAGGGTTGTTGTTCGCTCGGTGTGGGCCATAATAGTTTCCCTAAGAAGCCCAGCAAACAAAACAGCTCTGGGCTGCCTGCTCTAACCCCCACACTAACCACTGCTATACTACCGTGCTAATATCTATGCTACCGGGGCTACCAGCTATACTAGCGGAGCTAGCAACTATGCTACCGGGGCTAAATGCTACCAGCTGGGACTAACTGCTACCCTACCTGGGCTACATGCTTCAGCAGACCCTGGGCTACCAGCTTCTACAGACCATAGGCTAACTGCTTCTACAGACCATGGGCTAACCGCTTCTACAGACCCTGGGCTAACAGCTTCTGACCTTGGTGCTGCTGGTATTTTAGACCAGCATTTCTCTATGGGCCGCGGACCAGCGCCGGTCCGTGAGAGGGACCATGCGAACTTAGAACTTAATTAAGTGAACACACACAAGGTCTCTGGGGTTTCTCCAGCACTATAAGCAAAATTCAAAACATGCAACCAAACATGTTA
>JBBPDH010040142.1:0-10063 GCA_037974565.1 Clupeocharax schoutedeni | reverse complement strand
CTCAGAACAGATTTCCTAACTAACTCATTTCCTAACATTTTAACAGTTTTTAATATGAATTTACTTCTACCATTTATGACTATGAACTTATTTATCTTAATCTCACCATGAAAAAAAGGCATAAAAAGAAGTTGTGAACTGGTCATATAAAAATGACGGGCGCACGCTCTCTCTCTCTCTCCCTCGCACGCTCTCTCTCTCTTACTCTCTCTCTCATTCGTGACTTTCCGGAGCGTCTCTCACTCTCTGTCTCTGTCTCTCTCTCTTTCTCTCTTTTACTCTCTCTCTCTCGTTCCTGACTTTTCTGTATTTAAACCTCGGGTTTATATTTAAATTTTCTTTAAGAGTAATGTATTAAACTGAGTTCAAAATTAAATTAAAGTGATCTGGGAGAACAATTAGAGGCATATTTATGGTTTACACTATAAAAATAGGATCATTTGGGGGGGCTTCAGACCTTCGGTAGAATTCAAATGAGCCAATTTAATTAAGATTAATCTAGATTAATTCCAAGATTACAGTGAGATTAATCTAAATTTTAAAAAAAACTTTGCCCACCTCTAGTAAATACCTGTGAAAAAAAAAACACAAATATAGAATGCATGTCTTTGAAAAGATGTGCAAGGCCAAGATGGTTGAAATTTCAAGGGTTACTTGTGTGTGTGTGCGCATGTGTGTGACTTCTGAGCCTTTTCCGTGTTAGGCTAATCTAAAACATGTGTGTGCAGTTAAGCTTATCTCTACGAGCAACAAACAAGAGACTTCATGACTGAGGTCCTATTTATGCTGTTCTCAAACCCAGCTCTCATGAGAAACACAGCCTGACTCTTTTTCCAGGCGTCTAGTCAAGTAGGCTAATGGTCATTTTACTGTATACACAGCACACGGTGAAATGAAACAATGCTCCTCCGGGACCAAAACAACACAAGACTTCACGAGTGAGGACTGCGCAGAAAAAAGAACATGCAGAAACAGTGAATACAGTAATAAGTCAGATACTGTATTATAGCAGCAAGTTCATTGTGTGCAAAAATACGAGTGTGAATGTGAGTGAGTGAGTGAGTGAGTGAGTGAGTGAGTGAGTGAGTGAGTGTGAGTGTGAGTGTGAGTGTGAGTGTGAGTGTGAGTGTGAGTGTGAGTGTGAGTGTGGGTGTGGGTGTGGGTGTGGGTGTGGGTGTGGGTGTGAGTGTGAGTGTGAGTGTGAGTGTGAGTGTGGGTGTGGGTGTGGGTGTGGGTGTGGGTGTGGGTGTGGGTGTGGGTGTGGGTGTGGGTGTGGGTGTGGGTGCGGGTGTGGGTGTACTCCCAGAGACATTGCTGGGATTTTGTTGCAATGAAGCTTGTGTTCAGGGTCCCTGTGAGGTCCTCTATGAGGCAAACAACAAGAAACATCATCATTTTAACCCATAAATGTTACTTGCGCCTGTTGTTAGCAACATTAGCCCTATAGAGAGTTCTGAATCTTATATTGTTTTGCTTACAATCCCAGACCTCAAGCGGCCAGGTATCCAGTAGAAATAAATGATCTAAATGCTTCCTGTAAAAGAAATGCAGGTAGTCTTTATTGGTGCGTATTTCACGTTTCTGTTGTGAGCGAGTGTCTTGTGACAGCGGATTCTGCTCTGTGGTCTTCTCTTTTACTCTCTTATCCTGTCCCTGTAGGCCAGTGGCAGCTGTCCTAATACAAGCCGCGTCCGGGGTCACTGGGTCTGTGGACAATGTCAACTCACCCTATGTGTGGTGGGGGGCAGGGGGGGGGGCGGTTCTACAGCTGTAACAGCTGATTGCTTTAGTAAATCAGACTTGCACACGTTCAGTGAAACTCAGCAACTTCTTTAGATCAAAACAAACACACACACACACACCTTCTATCCACAGCCCCATACACTTAACTGACCAGGCTAGGAATGTGAGGAATGCACTGTGCTCTCTTATTCTGGGTCAGGGCTCACTTTGTGTGTGTGTGTGTGTGTGTGTGTGTGTGTGTGTGTGTGTGTGTGTGTGTGTGTGTGTGTGTGTGTGATACCTCGCCAGTTCAGGAGACTAAAGCCCCTCTTTTCTCAGCAAAAAATTATTTCATTGAGGTTTAAAAAGTTTAAAAATGTGTCTTTTTGTGTATTCTAAAAAACAGTGGCCCATTTTTAATACACCTTCACTCCAGGATCAGCTCATGCCTTTTAAAATAAAACTGATTAGCATTCAAAGACAGCATTTTTATTCCAATCTTTTATGCTGTTTTGGTGTTGCATTGTTAAAAAACGTGGGAAATATTTTGCGCATCTTGTACACCGCTATGCTGGGAGCAAATGACATAAACTGTGCTAAAGTTTTACTTTGTGGACGATAATGACGTTTATTTTTTTTCCATGGGCATTAATGTTATCATTACTTTGCCTGATTTGGGTTGACCTCCTTTGTAGTCACATGCAGCAGTGCAGCCCTTCCCTCCAGCTGAGCTGACTGACCTGTGATGGTGTGACTGAGGTCTAGACATGCTTTGTGTAGGTCTGCATTCCTTTGTCTTCTCCTTTCTCGTCTCCCGCTCCAGTAGCTTTATGAGATGTTTAATGTATTACGCCATATAATATATTAAGATTACGAGAGTGAGAGTGATTGTTCTAAGGTCAGTGTGCCCTTTGGACATGCTAAATGTGTTTTATTAGGTTATAAAAAAGCAAAAAGTTGTCCTAGGTCACTATTTGAGAAGGTCACAGCACTGCAGGACATTCTGGGCATTTGTATTGCAAGCGGCAACACACTGAGCATACATTTGTTTTATTAAGAATTTCTGTATTATAATAGCAAAGTTTAATTATTAGTTTGTGTAGCAAAATAAAACTGGCCATATTCGACAGTGTAACTCAAAATACATAAAACATTTTGTGTTTTTTGACCATATAGTTGACAATTGACTATTGTATTGACTTATACAACATATACAAAAACTGACCGGCCTGGTCAAGCTATTTCACATGCCGGCCCTAAACTTTAATTGAGGGGAGATTCACACTTTCCTATGAGCTGTTAAGCCTCAGCAGGATACCGGTGTGCTTTCTGAAAAGGATCATCTTCTTCCAACACTGTAGCATAGAGTCACTGAAGTGAAATGGACAGAATTAACGAGGACTGACAGCACGTCGGCTGGAAAGAGCATCAGCGTAATTACGGCAATTTAAAGGCCACAAGCAGTGGCTTGTTAAAACCGTGATGTAATCGCCAGCCTGTTTCTAGGCCCCTGACACACATATTTGCTAGATGTGCCTTTCATCTGTGGCAGAAACACCTAACCAGTGATGATTTGTTCACTAAAATCAAAATTGCTGTGGCATGCCGCATGCACATGAGTTCACCCTCCTCACACATGCTTGATTACGGGCCTCTCAGTGTGAGCTAAAAATAAAAATTGACTTGACTTGCTTTCATACACAATATGTCATGTCTTACATTAACCCTTTTGACCCCAGCCTTATAATTATGGTATAATCCAAAGTGTGTACTGTGGTTTACTGGTAAACTACTCTGAAGCCCTTTTCCAGTTGTGTAATGCATGTTAGTCACCTGTGTTTAGAAATTGCGTGGACAAAATAGGCACCAAAGAACTTGTTATTCACTTCTAACTCTTATTGCTGCGACTAAACGAAAGAAGCAAACTTCAGTCATGCAGCATGTACCAGCAGACTGCTTACATTTAGAATCTCTTTTCACCCTTCTTTTCCCCCTCATTGCTCACTAGCAGCTCAACGTTTTATATACAGTGTCCCAGTCTCATAAATGTTATGGAGAAAAATATTTTATTTGAATATATTAATTAAAAAATATCTGAGTCAATTTCCACTCAGCCAGCGAAACGGCCACTTTGAAAAGAGGCTAAACTCTTAAATATGTAAACCCATATAGAACTGAAAAACCTTGTTCACCAGATCAGTTCCCCCCCCCAAATTTAGTCGATCAGCTAAGACATATTTGTCGTGTGAAACTAGCTTTTTTAGTTTTGTGCAGGAATGGTAAGGCTAATATAGCTAAAAAGCAAGGAAAACTTATTGACCACGTTTCCTCAAACCTGTTGTCTGTAAAAAGATAAGAAGATTGGGCATTAGTATGACAGAACTCAGCTGCTACTGTTTAGCCAGAAACTACGCAAGTGTTTTACCTCGGGGGCAGCAGGGACAGACAGGCTGGCAGGCATCCATGAATTCAGGTTGCTTTATTTACATGAATGTGAAAAATAGGAAAACACAAACCTGGCTCAAGGGCCGATATCGTACAGAACATAAACAGGAATACAGGGAGAAATGGGGAGTAATGAGGCAATGAACCGATGTCTGTGGGACACCCAGACAGAACTTTAATACATGACATAATCAAGAAACAAACACAAAACAGGTGAAAATGGGAAACAAGGAGCAAAACAGAACAGACCGTCAAAATAAAAGTCCCAAAAACCATAACAAAACAGAACCAAAAACAGTGACCCCTAACGGCCACTGGCTGAGCCGTGACAGTAAGTAAGTGCTTGATGATTTAGGTTTGCTCACTGGTGGGCTTTATACTTCCGTCTCTTGTTGCCTACAATAGTCTTGTGGCTCCAGTGTAAAACTAAAGAAGCCGGTTCTGTCTCGTTGGATACTCTGAGGTAAGGAGGACTCCTGTGTAAATGAGATTATGGTGTGGGAATTACTGATAATGTGAGTTCATAGTTGTAGCTGATTCTAGGTCATTGTGTGAACAGAGAAGGCTCCGGTCGGGCATGAAAGTCACGGGTTTGATCCTGCATTCCCCATCTCCTTCTGCTCTGGGGGAAATGTTTGCTTTCTCATTTCCTCTCTTTTATTTCCTTCATTTTCACACTCATGCCATCAGCCTGCAGGTCCAAAGAAAACAGCTCACAGGCCACATCTGTGTGTGCACATGTCTGCCTGAGAGAGACAGACATAAAGAGAGAGAGAGAGACACAGAGAGAGAGACACAGAGAGAGGGGGTGATATAGACATAGAGAAACAGAGACAAAGACAGAGTGCGAATTAGAGTGAGAGAGACCTGGACATGTATAGATAGAGCACCTGCCACTTCATAACAAACTGTTGCAGCTTTCTTTTAACTTAATCCCCTTTTCTGGAAACTCCAACTCTTTATTTCCCTTTAGTCCCTCCTCTCTCAAAGGTCAGAGTTTAAAAATCTCTCTCTCTCTCTCTCTCTCTCTCTCTCACGTTCTCTCTTTCTCTCTCTTTCTCTCTATTTCTCTCTCTTTCTCTTTCTCTTTCTCTCTCTCTCTCTTTCTCTCTTTCTCTCTCTCTTTCTCTCTATTTCTCTCTCTTTCTCTCTTTCTCTTTCTCTCTCTCTCTTTCTCTCTTTCTGTCTCTCTATTTCTCTCTCTCTCTCTTTCTCTTTCTCTCTTTCTCTTTCTCTCTCTCTCTGTCTCTCTCCCTCTCCCTCTCTGCACCTCCTTTCCTCCCTGCATCAAACTGGAGTTTACCTTCATGCTCAGCCACTTTAGGTGAATCCCGTTAAAGCTTAAAGATGTACATAATGATCTATTAGTGCGAGGGGGCATTGGTTTTGGAACATCACAATCAATTATAATCACATTCCCTGAGCACTTTTTCAATAAAAGTTCTAAATGTAAATGTGAAACTTAGGCTTGGTGTAGTGTATTCTCATCTGTGGCACACTGTAAAAACCAGCGAACATCGAGGTTTCGGACAGTTTTTATTCCGTCTGTTGTCTTCTTTGTGTTTACATTGTCTGGCTGCCTGGCTGTTGTCATAGATACTCTTTAAAGAGTATAATGTCTTTGACTCAGTGTGTGGTGAGTCTGCCTTAAGGAAACAAACACCTTTTGGTGGATCAGCACAGCAGCTGTTCGTGTGTGAAGCATTTGTGTTCTTGTGCTTTATGTGCAGCTTAGTGATGTGGAATCTACATCCTTCTCATTCTTAAAGGGAGGCCAGCGTTAAACCTAGTGCTATGCAGAACATCATTTGTTAATAATGATTGTAATATAAACAATATGACATTAACAAATGAAACATGGTGCAGCACTAATTGAAATCGTTTGTTTCCTTTTGACAGTAATGAGATACTGATACGTCAGAAAGCCACTGCATGCAAATGAGCTTCTAACAAATCACTAACCTGTTTACACCTAGTGGACATGCTGATTAAACCTCAGTTCCTGTTAGTGTTCTTATCAATCAATGCTTTTGTGTGATCCTATTACAGTAAATAATTTATTTAAGTAATGAAGGCAACTGCGTATCAGGATACGCTATATGGACAAATGTTTTGGGACGCATGATAATAACTCCACTTGAATGACACTGTATTCAAACACTTAAAGTTTAATATGGACTTTGCAGCTATAACAGCTTCCTCTCTTCTTGAAAGGAAGATGTTGAAGTATCTGTGGGAATTTGGTGCCCATTCATTCTCTACAGCATTTATGAGGTCAGACACTGATATTGGAGAGGAAAATCTGGCTCGCAGTCTCTGTTCCAGTTCATCCCAAAGGTGTTGGATGGGGTTTAGGTCAGGGCTCTGCGAGGACCAGTTGTCACGGACGTAGGGGCTAGTCCCCCACGACCAAGAGCTCCCTCTTGACATGGAGCGAGGCATAGACCAGGGATCCATGCAGAACGTGATTTATTTAAAAAAAAAAACCAAGAGAACAAAAAAGGGCACGCGGGCCACCAGGAACAAGAACGAGAAGCAGGATAAAAGTGCTCTAAAATGATGGACAGACAGCTAACGTGAGCACAAAGAGAAACATATATACAGAACATAATCAGTGCAAAACATAGACAGGTGAAAGGCATGAGACACGAACAGAAAACAGCTGATAACCAAACACGTGACACATGAACAGAACGAGAAATCAAAATAAAAGCCCCCAAAACCCAACAGAAACATGACCCCAAACAAAACAGAAAAGCCCAACCCTAACACCAGACAAGTTCTTTCATGCTGAACAGGTCCAGAAATGTCTTTATGGAGCTTGCCTTGTGTCGATATAGTGTATATGATGCAGTCCTATTACAGTTTTTCTGAATTGCTAAAACACATTTCCTGAAATCTCATCTCTTTGTCTCAAAACACTAAACACAAACTCCAAAGTTTAAGCTACACTCACAAAAACTTCCACTTGTCTTGCAAAACCAAACATTTGACCCAAAACTATTTTAACTTTACTCAAAATCAAGCACTACTGTCAAAAACCACACAAAACCAGCCCATGTGCAAACACAACTTAGCAAGGATTACACACTACATAAATAAACACAAAACACTACGGGATAGCGGGAAAATATTTATTTATTCATTTATTCCTGCACTCACATTTAAACAAAAAAGCTCACATATAAACCAAAAAAACTGCAGCCATAAAAGGATTATATGTATATTTTTTACAACAGATTTAGATTTTTTTTTCTGCCTCAGCTTCATCCATGAAGATGTATTCCTGAGGCCTAACCATTGAGTCAAGTTCAAAGATTCTCTGTACAGTGAAAACAAACTAGATTGAGTTCTGTAAATGACACAGTATGATGTACATGTGCTGTTTAACAGACAGTACAGTATAGATTCTAGTACTGAGTTTACAGTAAAAGTGTTCTTACTTGCACATATTGATATCGTTGCTCTTTCACTCTCTCGCAGTTTCTCTCAAATGGTACCCGATAAACTTCTTTCATCCTTATCCTGTTGCGTTGCAGGACACGGTCAATTGTTGACAGACTCTATTTATTCCCTCAAAATGTATGTTGTCTTCTATAATCTGCTGCTGTATTCCACGCAGTTGAGTCGCATTATTTTGACAGATCATATTCACAATAAGTGTCTCCTAGTGTTGTGAGAACATGCGTGTTCTTCCACCCTCATTTGGCCGTCTTTCAATTCTAAAAAATTCTTTTTCATTGCCCCCTTACTGAGAAAACTATACTTTTTACTTTTTTTGCTAAATGTGTTTTGTGTTTGAGAATGTGTTTAGAGTTTTGGTAAATGGGAGATTCAGATTTGCAAACTGTCCTAACCAGATGGATAGTGTTTAAGATTTTGACGACTGTGGGAGTGATTTGATGAAAGAGTTTTGTTAGTTGCCAGTTTAGTTTTTACAATGGGATTTTGTGTTTTAGCAATTCAGAAAAACTGTCTTCAGAAGAATTCAGAAGAAATCAGTTTGGGCCTTTTTTGTCTTGTGTTTGAGAGCTATAGCATATTACAGTCATAGAGGACACATTGTTGTAATGTCATCATTGTAATGTGAAAAGTGTCCAGACTGAATTCATCAAGCTCTATGTTTCTGTAACTCCATGTGTGTCAATTTGTGTGTTTTAGTTTGAAAGGAAGTAAGGATAGAGTAAGGACACAAAAACAGGTTGACACTGTGTGTGTGTGTGTGTGTGCCATCTGCTGCGGAGACATGTGGACCTCTTTGTGTGTACGTGTGAGGGCATGTGCTGGGGTATTATTATGGTAAGTGTAAAGCCCCACACAGATGCCCCCCCTTTCCTGAAGGGCGAAGGTCAACAGTTCTGGCCCCCATCTGGAGCGGAGTTAAAGAGACGCTCTGATTCAGCCTGAACGACTCCGAGTGCTGTAATAGAGCTGCACACTTCTGTGTGTATTGCTGTGTGTTGAAGAGAACAGGCTTACCATAGCCAATCAGGGCGAGGGAAACTAAACCATGTTCTGTCTATTTATGTCTTGTGTCATAAAATAAGGGTTGCATTTAAAGCACTGCATTGTTTATTATTGTTATGAGCTCAGTATTACTATTTAGACCTGCCACTGTTGATCGGAGTCATCTACGAAGCGTTCGCCTGGCCTTTCAAAGATCCAGGAATACACATCCAGGGATGGACAAGATGGAAAATGATAGTGTGATCAATTCACCACTGTGTGTCATAATACGCTTTTCTGAGTATACCAATATGTAAAGAACACTGACCAGGCACACGTTTCATTACAAAAACAGTATAATAACAATAAAACGTAAATGTTGTGATATATATGTCGTGAAAATATCTTGATTGTGATTGCGATAATATACTTTTGCCTATTTAGCCAGTCCTGCTTTAACAAGGCCATGTAGTACAGATGCATAGTACTTATAAGCATCAAAAGCTATTTTATTAGAAAAATGCGATTTCCATTAAAAACGAGTGTCCACTGGGTTCTGTCCTGGGGGGAATTGCACTGTGGAGAATAGGCCCTCTATTAAATATGATATTTAATGTAACTGCATTGTTTATAGTGTTAAACCAATGTCAATCAGTTTAAATTTGCAACTAAGTTGCCAACTAATCCTGGCCAACTCATTGAAAAGGTGAAATCGTTTCTCATGACAGCCCAAAATCATAACTGTGCAGTTTTGGCCAAGTGAAGCACCAGACAATATAGTGTCTACAGCTTATACTGCCATCTAGGGGCCGGTACCAGTTCTATACACCCCAGGTTAATAACCCTGGTCCTGGAGTGTCCCCGTCATATGAAGTTTTTTCTCTCAGTGATGGATTGTTGATCTGATTAGTTAGATACGGCGTGTTGAGAGGAGCAAAAACTAAAACATGCAGGACAGGGGGTCTTCTCAGACTAGTACTGGGAACCATTACTGCACCATTACGCTCTGAAAACACTGATTCAGGTCTATAAAAGGTGCCTATCAAATAAAAACGTCTCTAATGTTGTTTACTGGCATTAAGCATTTAGAAACACTAGGTGGCAGCAAATCATATCAGCTGACTGTTTTGCACTTAATGAATAGTTAATATAGATGAAGTCTGTGTGCATTCCTTATGTGTATGTATGTGTTTCCGTGCAGGAGGTGAGGAGTAAAAGTAAAGTATGTGCAAATGTGTTCTGTGGAGCAGGACGAGAGTGTGCGGTGACTGAGAAAGGAGAACCTACCTGCATGTGTATCGAGGTGAGAAAGATGTAGACACACCGAACTGTGCTAGTTTTATTAACATAAAATCTGAAGATCTGGCAATGTAACATTTTAGCATGTTGTTTTTAGTTTAAATTCACTCTACACAAACATACACACACACAGACACACACATATACACTA
>JBBPDH010040122.1:0-10064 GCA_037974565.1 Clupeocharax schoutedeni | reverse complement strand
TATATATATAATTTTTTTTTCTTTTTTCTGCAGATTTTTTCTTCTGCAGATACCCTTCGCATTTTTCCCCCTTGTTTCATTGCAATATATAATTTTTCATGCATTTTTGTCCTACATTATTAAGAAAAATATAATTTACTAATTTGTAATATGAATATTAACATAAATTCAGCTACATTTCCATATAAAATATAACTGAATTTTTTGAGAACGTTATTTATGTCTCCTTGCTGCTGATTAGATGCTGTCCTGTGAAGCATCTAGCGTGAAGCATCTCGAGTGTGTCTCTCAAAATGTAATAACGGACAAAGATATTGACAAAATCTTTGTATTAAAGCATACTGTTTTTGTTGTTTATTGTTTATAGTGTAAATTTCAGCTGCCAATCACACTCAAGGTGCAATTGGGATTTTATTGTGGTTCATGCAGTTTGGGCAACAGTAAATGTTATATGCTGATCATTTTAATATGTGGAATGTGCTGCTGTTGAAAGGACGACCTTAGGTCAGTAGTGAATAATTGACTGGATGGAAGAAGAGCAGGATGGTGAAAGAAATTTGTGTTGTCTTTACACAGTTAGGTATAAATCATCACTGCCTCCTTGTGGTGATCAGGTACCAGCACAGTCAAATAAAATGAAAAAAACATGAAATGATGTTTGTAAAGAAGTTATTCTTTGTACAGTCATTGCTGCTGATAGTTTTTGCACTGCATTGTGTGGTGTCTTATTATATGAAATTTTATTTTCTGTTTGCAGAACTGTCTAATCCGAGTGACTACACGAGGCAGAGAGGCAGTAGTAACAGACTTTGGTCTGGCCAGAGAGGTGGGAGAACCTGCAAACAATCCAGACAGGAAGATGTCTCTAGTGGGCTCTGCATACTGGATGGCCCCTGAAATGCTAAGAGGAGAACCATATGACCACAAGGTACATTACTTACAGAGGCATGGTGAAAAAGTAATGTGTTGCA
Organism: Clupeocharax schoutedeni; assembly: GCA_037974565.1. Lineage (NCBI taxonomy): Eukaryota > Metazoa > Chordata > Actinopteri > Characiformes > Alestidae > Clupeocharax > Clupeocharax schoutedeni. The sequence continues at coordinate 9,093 of JBBPDH010040122.1, read as the reverse complement.
TTTCCACATGGTGAAAAAATATGCTCTTAGTTAATGTATCCTACACAGAGAACACACGTCTGCACATTTTCTTGTACAATTACTGTTTATTTGCTAATTATAATGTGTCAGAAAAAAATCAGAAAAAGATCGCCTTAAGTTTTCCAAATCTTAAATTGCATTTAAAAGCACATACATGTTTCACATTTTCATACTTATATACTAGGAAGAACAACAAAACATGTATTTTGATGAGGTTGTTCACACTTTTGCATACAACTGTATCAACACAATTACAGCCGAAAGTCAGCTTAAGGAAAAGATTATGTATGCAGAAGTGTAGTATCTATAATTTTTGTTCATGTGTAAATGTATACGTATACAAGTCTACTTAAGTAGATTCAGTCCATTGGTTTCTAAGTGTTTACCCTTTACTGGACACACTTCTGGGAACTTATCTCTAGTTTATTATAAGTATTTTTTTTTTTTTTCGAAACCCAGATAAATCCACAAGAGGTCATCAAAACACGATGACCTGTATTCTGTTTGTATCTTAAGAAATAGGTCACTGTTAGCATTATAGTAGTAATGGCATGTTCTGACCTCAGAGTGACTGCCTGCCTGTCTCTCAAACCCTAGGTAGACGTCTTCTCTTTTGGAATCATGCTGTGTGAGATTCTGGCAAGAATACCTGCTGACCCAGAAGTGCTGCCCAGAACACGGGTAAAAACAGCTCGCAAACAAAAAAATAAACTTTTTAAATGATGAAGTGATAAGTAATTTCATTTATTGAAGGAAAAACATTATCTGGTGCCAATTAAACAAATGTAGTCAATAATTGGATAAATTACATTAGGTACACCAAGGCTTGAGAACTGACACTGTTCATTAGAATATTTACAGAAATGTAGAGTAATATGTCTCAACAAGCAGCATACCTTGATCAAAAGTAATAACAGAAGAGATTAAAAAATTTTCCGATATATCAGGCTATAAAGCTCAAATGGATAAAACTTAGTAGTAACTCTGCCCGGAAGTGCCCGGCCTACCAAACCTTCTCTTAGACTGCAAAGACGACTCATCAGGGACATCACAAAGAAAAAGGTCCCTTCCTGTGCCAGTGCAGATAAAAGGAAGGACAACGCCCTTTCATACAGTAAAGTAGGCCTTTATGCTTAATTAGGATTGATGGTCAGAAAGTGCTGGGCAGGCCAGAGAAGAGACAGATCTCATCTAGATTAAGTAAATTATCTACGGGATATTTCCATTAATCTGTAGCGATATATCCACCACTTTCATGCATTTTATTAATCACCATATGACGTAAGGCCATTTTTTTCTCACCCTTCTTTATCACAGCATGTGCTGAAGCACCTTCTGAGGGCATTGAGCAGATAGCATCAGGTCTGTGGGGTTACTGTAGAATCACATTTTAGGGCATCAACAATATCATCCTTCAGTGTTTCCTATCATTTTCTCCATTGACTTTATTTATTTTCAAAGATGGTGTTACATGATGATGATGGTGTTTGTGTATAGCAGTGTATTAACATCAGGTGGTGCCAGTATAAACAGCTGAGTAATGCGAGGGCCCTGCTGTTCCCCCTACAGGACTATGGGCTGGATGTTGAAGCGTTCAGTGTGCTAGTGCAGGGCTGTCCACAGCAGGTGCTAGAGCTGTCTGCTAGCTGCTGCCTGGTAAGTAGGAGAAAGAACAGGGATGTGTTCATATGAAAACTGTGTACAGTGTTCACAGCTGGATTTCATGGAAACATAATAAATAGAATATGGCACTCTGCTGATAATCTTTGCATCATAAAACTTTTTTTAGTTGTCATACAGCCTCACTTTCTATCCCTTATCCTTATTAGTGTACATGAATGCATAAGAGTAAGCTGGGCCTCATAGGATTTGATTCAATACCCCAGATCAAGTTTCATGTTTTGCAGATTTTTTTTACATGAGTATTTCTCTTTTCAGCATTTATTTTTGCAGAATTTGTTTATTTTCTATGGCAAAGGCCACATTGTTTGACTTCTCCCAAAATGCTAAATTATGTTAAACAACAAATGTGAATTTAAAGAGTTTTTTCTGTAGAGGGTGTGTATATATTTACACACAATTCAGTAACTTTTTTTCAGTTCTGAAAAAAGTTACTAGTGCTACCAAATGTGTCCTCTCTCTACCAAACAAGACACACACAATGATATTTCAGCAAACTGAACTCATGATAAAGTTAACGGTTAGGAATAATTTATAAGACTTCGAAAGGTTCTTCCTCTTCTACAATAAGTAAAATATTGTGCACTCAATTTCTTCACTTTCAGGTGGAGGCATACAGACGGCCATCATTCTCAGAACTGCTGGATGAGCTGGAGGACATTGTAGAGACCCTGGAACCACCAGATTCTCTTCTGACCACAGGGTGAGGGCAGACTTTGCAAGCCCTCAAACTGCATGCCCAGCTTAAAGAACTTTTTGGAGCTGCCTGCCTTTGTATGCCTGCAGTGGTGGACCGTAATGGGTGTGTTATGGTCAGAGGTACTTTAACAAATCTCTCGTTATGGATATGAATTCATGACCAGTAAAACTCCTATCAGAGCTACGAACGCCATGCCTGCCTTGAGTGTTTGGACCAGACCCTGGAAAAACTTTTCTTGGTTCCTGTATAAAACCTTTATTAGGGAGGGACCACCTTGTTTAAGTGATGATGGATTAAATTTAAAGACCAAATTCAGACAGGACTAATCCCTGACTACTTATCTGTGAGTGTTCAAGCCGTTTCTGATATGTGAATATTCTATTACACTTGTCTCACAATGTCTGATTTAGCATTTATAAACTAGAATATATTTTATTTACTTTATCAAATCAAGCTGTTTATATTCCTGGTTTTAATTGTTTATACAGTAAAATATTTTGCAAACATCTTGGTTGACAGTTTGTAGATTGTGAAATAAAGATCTTTAACTAAGTTGTGTGGTGCAGTCATGAGCAATAATTAAACACACATTTGTTTTATTATTTTATTTACTAATTAACTATATGCGGTTACTGTATCTGTAAATACTGTACGCAATATAGTATAGATGTATTTTGAGATACTTTTTTTATTCAGTAATTTAAGTCATTTTGGGGAAGATAAAGAAAATTACTCAGGTCAACAAAAACAAATTTTAATCAGAAATTTTAATCAGAAACCACAAGACACTTTTCAGTTTTTCCAGTCACATCAACTTTTCAGTTATGAGTAACATTAGATTTGCATTAGACTTGCATGCAGTTTTTATTAAACCGCAGGCACCAGTCAAGTTTCAAAGATTTTTCAGTGTAAAGTCAGACAGGCCACACTGTGGCATAGATATAATGATCTGTCAGTCAGCTACCACTGTGAGCTGAGTGGGAGTGAGTGTCATTAAACTTGAAACATATTTTACTTACATGTAAAATTACTATTCACAGAACATTTACCACAACAAGTCTGCAAAACAAACAACTTGTAATAAAGGAGGTGTGGTTATTACTTAACTTTAGGCTGTTTGACCACAATTACACTTGAAAGTGAAACATTACATTACTGCACACATTTCATATTAGCCTTCAGGCCTCTATCCTGAAAGCCAGTACCTCCTCACTCAAATAAATGTCTTTAGGATAAGGGCACCAGTGGAAATAGTTTGATTTGTAGTAAATCACAGTCACAACTGAAAGTAACAGAGGTGTAGTCATTTCATATTTGTATGCTCCTCAGCTCTGTTCCTCTAATACTGTTCACATTACTGGCTGTGTTCAGCCTCCAATTGAGGTTTCTACAAGGCTACCGTTCTGTCGGCACACATCCGAAGATAGATTGAAGTGGCTGAACCCCATAAGATGAGAGTCATGGTCTTGGTGACATGACCGTCAGTTAAATGATGACTGCAGAGCAGAAAAATCAATGTGAAGGCCACCAGCAGTGGAAAACCCACGACAAAACCAGCCATAAAAACAACTATGATTCATAATGAAAGAATTTACAATAAGACAAAAAGCCACCATTCCCATGTGACACATACGGAGGTGCTGCTAAGTGCTTCCTTAAAAAAAATAAAGGTGTTTTTATTTCTAGAATGTAATCACACAATTTATTTCTACAGTCTTTATATTAACAGAAAATGTGCATTTAATCTATAGTAATGAAGGGGTCTTTTCACCATTTCAGTATATCAAAAAGAGGTTGAAATTGTCAATGCAGTGGGACTTTCACTTTAAAGAGATTTTTTCCTAAATGCTTGTGTGAATAGGTGAAAAAGAGAATTCAGAGAGTAGTAAAAGTGACAAAATTATATTTTTTTAGCTGGTGTGGTTCTTAAAGGCACTGCTACACAAGAATAACAGTGGCTAAAACAGGCCTACATTCTCACGGCCTTTTTGCATCAGTCATGAGTGTGAAGGAGCTTGAAGCTGTGCCTCAGTTCGGGGCTGTAGCATTTTACCTTTACACACAAAATAACTATAATCAACTACAAGTACTGGTGTGAAAAATGACTTTGTGGAGTACTACCTTTTCAGGCACACTATTAATCAACTGTTGCTGTGTGTTCTAAATTTTGAATAAAAGTATGTTTATTTCTTAAAAAGAGGCTTTGCAAAGCTGGGTGATGTGCTGTGACAAATGAATTTGCTGATTAATTTCATTTCTTATTGCGTGGGCATGAAACTAGAGTGCATGTATGACAGCTAAATAAGACTCCACTGCTGAGCTTTTGAACCCTGGGTTATTAGGGTATTGTATCTGAAAATTGTACGTTCACAACTATAATTACTATCGCTTAAGGGCCTAGGAGAGCACACAGTTATAAATGGCTTTTTGTGTTTTCTTGAGGGGACCCCTACTGGGTCTCGTGTTGCATGTGCGGATTCAGATGCCTGCATCAGCAGGCAGGTTGTGCTGATCAGCAGTGGATGACGTTTAATCGTTTACTGGGGGAAATAAAGGTGAAATAAAGGTGCATAAATACCAGCTCAGCGATGTGATAAAGTGCAGACTTCTGCAGATACTACTTTTTTTTTTCTTTTCTAGGCTCCTTTTCCTTTGACTTAATTTTCTTTCCTTTCCCCTTTAAGCTGGTCAGCTCAATTGGAAAGGGAACAGCTTTGACCTCCAGAAAGAAAGAAAGGGCTGATACAGCAGGAAGACATAGAAAGAAGGAAAAAGCACAGGTGATGGGAGGCATTGCAAATAGTTTCTACTGAATGTACAATATAGTGGTCACATTGGGGATCACCCTACACACACACACACACACACACACACACACACACACACACACACACACACACACACACACACACACAGGATTTTCATTTAAGTTACAAGGACTATACAATGTATACAATATGGTCTCTGGTGATGGAAATGCAGAATGAGGGGCACAGCAAAGGGACATTCAAGCTGCAGGAGAAACTAGAGACAAGCAGCATCTACTACTGTTACCACAGCAGATACTACATGTGCATGATTTAGTCAGACCTTTGAATTTTAGGACAAAAAACAAAATACCCTCCATTAAAAATTACATAATGTTAAATAGGTTAAATGTGTAAACTAAATGAGCCATATACTAACAGACACTTCACTGAGGCATATGCAAAACAAAAATGTCATTAAATAATACAAAATATGTGGATGCACAAAAAGACACAAAAAGAAAGACAGACCAAAACATCTTGAAATTTATTAATAACATTTCTGCAGAATCACTAAAAGCACACGTATAAAAATGTTTTGACTGATTCCTCAAAAACAAAAAAATTCTATACATTTCTAAAGGAAGCTCTTACAGCCCTCATTGCATCAAAATACGTTACCAGCGTTCCTTGTGCATGATACAAAGGTAATGTAGAAACATTTGATCTATTTCTGACTGCCATATAACCCCTAAAAATATGCCAAATATAGGCCAGATATGCCAAACCTTCATCTTGGACTTGAGATTGTGTTGGTCAGTGTCTTGCATTATTTAGTGAGTGAAATGAAGTGGCCTTGACTGTTTAATGTTTGTGGCATTTACTCACACTGTCCCCTGGGTGGCAGTGGAAATCATCTGAGGAATATAGACTAAATTAGGACCACAGTATGAAAGTGTCAACATGCTTGCTGTACAAGTTGGATATTCAGACAGAGATGGATAAATGAACTGTTTGAGGGTTAAACCCCAAACCTTGTAGGCCTACTAGACCCTAGTTTGTAAATATAATGGAGGTTGTGACGTGCTGAATGTACAGAATAATGCTGAGGGAAGGTTAAAGAGAGCCACAGTGAGCTGCTGACCTTGACAGGCTGTGGCTGGTGGCCTTTCACAACTCACTGCCTGTCTTCCGGCAATGTGGAAAGCGGCAAAGCCCAGAGATTCATCATCTTATCACTGCAGATATTTCCATCAGAAATCTGGCTCAGTGCCAGCTTAGACAGTGGAAGGGCCCAGGACTCTTCATCGGCTCATTTTCCACTTTCTTCCACTTCTGGAGTTCTGTGGGCATAAAACATTTTTTCAGTGACACAGTTACCTAGACTAAAGGCCATACTTGCATGGAAATGGATACTCTGGTGATATTCGACCTCTATCAGCAACGTTCTGTGTTTTTCTGTGTCATACCTTTAAGTATCACTGTTATTAATTCCACCAGGAATCCCTGTATTTAGAAAAAGAACAGAAAAACTATTGACTGAAAAAAAAATCACTGGACAATTTTTGCTTCAGCAGATGGCTATTGGCTGATATAAAGGATATTCAATCAATGTGCAAAAATGTTATGCGTGCCACATGTTATCTTAGTGTTAACTGTGCTTTTGACAACTGTAACAAACTGAATGTGTAATGGTGCATTCCGTGAAAACTACATTCAATATCAAAAACTCATCAAATTTTTTATAAACCAATTCCTCAGACTTCAGTGTTTAGAAGTCATTTAATGCAATAACCCTCCAGGATAAAGCTGTAGGAAGATGTCTGGTTCCTATCATAACCACTGTGAGCAGTTCTGACTCCCTGAGTTTTGAGTTAGGGTTTGGAGTTAAGTGTAAGCAATTGTAACTGATTGCTTTTATTTACTTCTTTAGCAGGAATTATGGTCCTTTAAAGCCAAATTCACTTAGTTCTGATTTGTCTGGTGCCCTTTCAGCTTTTCATTCCAAACCAACAGGAACTCATCTGATCCTACTGTCACCAATGATCCAAGTCTTCAAACAGTTCTCTTCTCTTTATGCTTTTTACAGTCAAATCTGCCATTATACCAGACATTTGTGGATCAGATGGGACACTGCTAAGGTATCATGCAAGCAGCCACTGATCCATGTGAAATCCAGATGCAGCCTGCATATCTACAGTAACGCATTATGAAAACTGACTTTAAATGTTGCTGTTGCTGTGGCGTTTTTACATAATAAGCCTTAGACATATTTGAACACTAATGAAGTTCACAGGCTCATTATCCCCAATGAGCACTGGCTCATTAAAGAGGTCTTTTTTTTTTTTTAAATTTAGCCTAAAAAATAAGCAGTAATTTCAATTATGCATGCAGATTTGGTGACTATGTAAATCCTCAGCACTGTTGTGGTAAGAGTGGTACGTTCTGCCTTCGAGATCTTTTCTGTATGTTCAGGTTTTAAATTAGAACCTTCACCAACATTACCAGCATGAGATGACCTTGTTTCTTATAAGGGACCTTTGATGGAGCACTGAATGATGTTAGCACTCGATGCACCAGGCCCCTTACTGTGCTCAGCTTGAAAATTCATCGAGGCTTGTTTACAAGAAACAAGTGCGCCTCAGCACCAATACAGTGGTTAATTCGGCTATTCAGATTCAGCCGCCTGCAGTGGCCACATACATTCTGAGAAAAAGGATCTTAATGAGAGAGGCAGAAACAAAAAGTGTAAGCATTTCTGAAGGGTCTATATCACAGAAAACTGAAAGATTAGAAGTTTCTGTTGTATTCAAACACTGTAACAGTGTTCTGATGAACCACTCATCCCCCAATCCCTGCAGACAATATAGGGAAAGTAAGTTGCAAATAATTTTTTTTATTTGTTGCATTTGGTGCATCACAAAAACAAATGCAAAATACAGCTGCTTGTTCAGCCCCAAACAATCAAGATCATCTCATTTAAGATGACTGCTTTCGAATTAGGCAGACAATTAGAACAGTGGGTATTTACATATATCAATCTTAAAGGCACAGTAACAAAAACAGCTTCCTTATGTAAAAATGAACTGTAATTATTTTTAGTACATAAAAACAAACATGCAAAGCTTAGGGAGAAAATAAAAACAGAGTCAAGTGTCATACAGACCCTTTTAAGACAAGAGCATGAAAAAGATGAATGAGATTGATTTTGATTGAAACAAAAAATAAAATATTAGAACAAAGCATTAGAACCATTATGCACCTATGCCAGCATGGGAGAATATCTTACATTCAAAATACACTTAGTACTGCAATTACAATCTTCTCCCTCAAGTTTCTTCCCTAGTACAGAAATATTACAATATCACAATGCAGAGGTGATTTATTTAAAACAAGATAACAAACGCCATCAGATATGTTTAAGAAACTAATCTCTACAATATCTATCTCATTAGAAATACTAAAAATGAATCCGCTGTCTTTGACTGTATGCTTTTCTTCTTTCAAGAGGCTACAAGGTTTTATTCTGATTAGATAGTGAGGAAAAAGAAAACTAAAGAAACTGAATATTTATACCGGTCAGCTCTTCAATCAGATCTGGTAAGGAAACCAATCTTCTGTGAGATGAAGAGAGCTTGGCGCTCTCCATGTGCTCAGAACTAATAGTCATCTCCTAATAAACCCAATAAATGGTAGACCAGCTGTGCTGCTGTTCATCTCTATCCCTCTCTCTCTCTCTCTCACACACCCACAAGGCCCACAGAGTGAAGGACCAGAGATGGTGAGGGCACTGTGACAGTTTGTAAGTCCAGAAGAGTATCTGGTCACAAAATTTGAGAGAAGTCCTCCACCATTAACCCCTTAAAGTTATTTACATTTACATTTACGGCATTTATCAGACGCTTTTATCCAAAGCGACTTCCATTCTCTAACTACAGGGGACAG
>JBBPDH010040111.1:0-10064 GCA_037974565.1 Clupeocharax schoutedeni | reverse complement strand
CTGAGCGGGGGGGTGGGGGGGTGGGGGGTTGTTGCAAAGCAACAGGATAACAGAGAAGCAGCCAATGTTGATGGTGGTGTTCTGCGTGAGAAATCGGAGGTGTGGCATGTGAGCGTGTGAATACAGTCAGATGCATGTGTCTCACGCTCATTATGTGACACTTGAGAGCACAGTAACTGTACGATCTCTGTTAGCCACTGTTGGCTAATCTGTCTAACAGTAATTAAGTTTGTTTATGAAGGACTTCTCTTGTTAGCTATCTCCGTAGAGACCCTCTTTCTCTTTTTCTGGGTCATCCAGAGAAGGATGGGTTCTCATTTTGAGTCTTGGTTTCACCTGTGGATTCCTCCTCCAGGTTTAGGGCCCCCTTGGCTTCCTCACCAGGGGCTCGGACCTGTATTCTGTAAATCTGTTTTATGACAACATTGGTGCAAAAAGTGGTACATAATTAAAAGGAATTGAATTGAAATGAAGTTATTTGACTAGCCATTTGGTCTATTTTGATTGGATGTGACTGAGCAAAAATCTGATATAAGGAATTAAAAATTATGTTATTTTTTTTTAAGTGATACCGTATAGGAATGTGTGGCTCTATAGGAAACATGTCAGTTGGTGGTTCTTCGAAATACAAGCAAAATCCATCATTTTAACTGAATATGATGAACTGCATTGACAGTCTATTACCTGACAATATTTCAAACGCTTTTCCCTCAGCTTAGTAAAGACAATTAAACCTGCTGGCCTAAAGCACACCTAAAATAAACTTCTGTATACTTGATTGTGTACCTGTACAACCAGCTCACTTCTTGATGGGAACAACATGGTCTGGCCCAGTTCATTTGTTTGGGTGTTTGATTTTGTGTAAAGTAGACTTGAATGTATAAAGTCTTTATCAGCCTCCTCCTGCTGTGGTGCACCCACCTGACGATTTGCTCATAGTCTCTAAAATGAGACATTTGCCATTAATGTATAATTTGCTATACCATGGAAATAAATAGACAGAATTATGTTAAAGTGCCAGGGGCTTTAAAATAATTAAATGAAATAACAAAAGGTAAAACAGGCTACGTTTTCACCAGAGATCAGATTAGTTCCAGTTTCACCATATTCCATTTTCCAAGCCGCCAAATGATGTGGATGTAACATATTTTATTGGAATAATGTACCTATTTGAATCAAATGAATAAAAATAACACCAGGTGTTTCCCTGATAACAATTTACTTATAATCTTGTATATCCACTATATGGACACAATAATTGGAAAAAACTCAGTGACTGATTCAGTGCTTGGCTAGGCCCTTTACCTCCAGGGAAGGGTAATCTTAATACTTCAGCATACCAAGATATTTTGCTCAGTGCCATGCTTCCAACTTCATGGACACAGTTTCGACAAGATCTTTTTTATTCCAGCATGACTGTGTCCCAGTGCACAAAGCAAGGTTCATAAAGACATGGTTGGTTGAGTTCAGTGTGGAAGAACTTGACTGGCCCACACAGAGCCCTGACCTCAACCCCATCCAACACTTTTGGGATGAACTGGAACAGAGGCTGCGGGTGAGGCCCTCTCGTCCAACATCAGTGTCTGATCTCATAAATGCTCTACAGAATGAATGGGCACACATTCCAGGAAGAGTGGAAGCTGTTAGAGCTGAAAAGGTGACCAACTCCATATTAAAGTCTATGTATGTGAATTCAAATGTCATTAAAGTCCCTGTTGGTGGAATGGTCAGGTGTCCCTGTATTTTTGTGTGTATAGTGTAACATTGACCATTGACATGGCAGTTATCACAAGCTAATTTAAGATGGCATTTAACACAAAATGACATCCCACTTTGCACACTGTACATAGGCTCTACTAGAACTGCTGCTACACCTATAACTTAAAAAACCTAGCTTACATATTTTACCTTTAACTTGTGTTTCCTGTTTAAGTTGTTTTACCTTCTATCCCAGATTTTTTAAATTAAAAAGTGAAAATTGTCATTGTACTTTATATATTTTTATTTATTTTGCAAAGTCATAAAAAGGAGTGGTTCAGTATACATTTGACTGCCTGTTGTATGTGTATAACAAAGCATGACAAATAAAGAATTTGGAATTTGAACAATTTCCAGTAATGACATTATTATCATAACAAACACAATCTGTCATTACAATGTATGACAAAATCTTTTGGGATGTTTATGGCATGACATGTCATATATTAGGGTTCAAATAAAATGCTACAGATTGGGGCCCTAAACTTAAGTCCTCAATACACAGACTGAATCCTTTAGAGTATAAAGAAACAATGTGAGATGCTGGAATTGTCATAAAGAAGAGATATAAAAAAAGGGACACCTGCCACTTCACTGGAAACAGAGACAGTAAAAGCTCAGCATGAGCTTCACCTTGCAAGGAACAAAGAAAGAAGTGAGTGCTTTATCAATAGCTCCAGGGCCGTTGTCCTCAGGTCTGAAGAGGTCATTTGAAATGCACTGTCATTTTTCTCTTCCTTTTTCCTTCATGCATGTCTGGTTGTGCCTAAAAAGAACAGCATGGCCTGAACTGGTGTCAGAAAATCATGAGCCTTCTTGCTGGACACACGCGCGCATGCATATGCATGGATGGATGCACACATGGGTGACTGTGCACAACAAACTGAGTGAAGTTCTGACATGGCTGACAGGATAGAATTAAGTTTGTTTATGAAGGTCTTCTCTTGTTAGCTATCTCCGTAGAGACCCTCTTTCTCTTTCTCTCTGAGTCGTTCAGAGAAGGATGGGTTCTCATTTTGAGTCTTGGTTTCGCCTGAGGATTCCTCCTCCAGGTTTAGGGAGTTTATCCCCCTTGGCTTCCTCACCAGGGGCTCGGACCTGTATTCTGTAAATCTGCTTTATGACAACATTGGTGCAAAAAGTGGTACATAATTAAGTTATTTGACTAACCATTTGGTCTATTTTGATGGGTCATTATGAACTATGTGACTGAGCAAAAATCTGTTATAAGGAATTAAAAAAATTTTTTTTTAAGTGATACCTGTGATTTTTTTTTAAGTGATACACATGGATGTGTGCACACATGGGTGACTGTGCACAACAAACTGAGTGAAGTTCTGACATGGCTGACAGGATACCTCTAAAACTAATCTCTCAGGAGGAGATGGGATATTAGAGAGAGAAAGCAGAGAGGGAGAGAGAGAGAATGATAAAGACAGAACTGAACAATAGTCTGGGTTTAACTTGAGTTGAATACATATGTCCTAGTTAGTGGAAGACATGAGTGAGGGCTTCTTTTGCTAGAGAATCAATGTTTGGACTCACATGGCTATGGTGGCTCTGCACACAGGCATCAGCATATGTCTCTTGTGGAGTAATGAAATATTCTTCAGGCTAATGAGGAAGCACCTTCAGCTGTTGAGGAGCCACTCCAGATGACCACCTGGGCTGTGTGCCCTTTAACACTATGGTATCATTCTTTCCTACGTCTTTCTGATCACTGAGAAACCAAACACCTTCATTTTAAACACCTTTAATTTAATAAAAGGTAACATTTTCACAAATGAACAGCCTCCTAATCCAAATGAAGGGGTTTGGTTTATTTTCATGGGGTAAACTAAGGCAGGGTTAAACATATTTTAAGTATATTATGTTACGTAATGGGTAGGCACACTACGTCTGCGCCATATAACCCTTAGAAGTCTCAGAGCTGATTCTGTCAATTTACATACATGTGATTAACACTACATAATTTAGCAGTTTGTGTTTAATCCACAAGGCTGTGTGTTCCTGCAGTGTCATAGCAGGTTACAGTGATTTTGCATTTCTGCATTTTTTATTTCTGATAATAATAAAAATAATAATTATAATAATACATATGCAATGATTCATTTCCATATGAGGACGGTTCAAGCAACCAATACACACACATTCATTCACAGACACACACACTCCCATAGTGTTGTTGTAGTACTGTAATGCAAGATTTGACCCCATTGACATATTTAGTGTTTGTAGGTGACCTATCGAGAAAATGAGTCACACACTGGGTAGACCATTAGCATCTGGTTTTGCTCTAGGAAATTCCCAAAATGCCACTTTTTGCACTCAGGTACAGACAACTAGACCTATTAGTACCCAAAGCTACACCATTGTGGAAAAGGCTAAATGGAGCATGTCTGAGTCCCCGTTTACACCTGGTCACTTCAAGTGTCTTGTATCCCGATAAGATCTGAATCACATACGTTTACACTTGGTGGTAAATTCATCTCCAGTCAACCAGACTAAAGTCAGATCACTATGTGGGGAGTAGTATGCAAATCAGTTGATATGCTACAGCCAAGCGCCTTTGCTGTACCTCATTTATTTGTTCCACTCAAAAGAAAGGAACAGCAGAGTTAATGCAACCAGGTGTAAATGAGGTCCGAGGCACCACTGTAATTTGTTCATAATAATTCACTTTCAGCTTGGGGCCTGCAGTTTAGATGTGTACCAGTTGAAATTTATATGATCTCATCTAGAGATAGTAATAACACATTGATTAAATATCCCTGCATTTATACATGTACATTATCATCAGAGAGAGAGAGAGAGAGAGAGAGAGAGAGAGAGAGAGAGAGAGAGATGAACCACTGCTCATATCTAAACACTACCATCAGGATAAGAGCAAGATGAATGACACTGCCAAGATGGGGGGGGGGGTTAGAGGGGACAGAGAGAGAGAGAGTGTGGGCACAGAGATTGTCTAAGACCTACAAATAAAGGAAAGAGGAAATAGATTAAAAAGGAGAAAAGAAAAAAGGAGAAACAAACAGGGAAAGGCATTGGGAGTGTGGTTTGCAGAAAACGTTGCATTCACACCCACACACACACACATACACTTGCTCGGTTAGATGTATTAGCTCCCCTCTGGAGTGATGTATCTTGAGTAATGCCTGGTACTCAGAGATATTAGTGATCAGCGGGGATAAATGAGTGTACGCAGGGGAGAGCCGCTACGCCTGGAGACAAGCCTCGAGGAACCATCTCTTACACAGCATCAGCAATGCTCCCGTTGTCACTGTTGCTGCACCAAGGGGTAACTAACTATGTACTGCTGCTATCAACTCAATGCAACATCATACTGGCAGTAACAGTACGTCACTGGATACCATTAATAAAGAATGTCTGGAGTGGACTGTCAGGTTCTTCAGTTTCTTTAAAAATCAACCATTGTTGAAGATTTTATTGGCCTTCTGTATTTTGTCGGATTCATTTTTGTAATTGTATGTGGTTAATGAACATTAAAAACAGCAGTTTTAATGGAGGGTTATATTATTATACCTGTTTAAAAATAGATCTTATCCACAAAAATAGATGTTTGATCAATGAGTAGACTTTCAAAACATATTTGTTACCTTGTGGTCAGGGCGTTGCCCCCCTGCGATCAGAAAGTTGTGGGTTCGAATCTCAGGACTGCTGGTGGCACCACCCAGGTGCTCTTGAGCAAGGTACCGTCCCCACACACTGCTCCCCGGGCGCTGTGTTCCTGGCTGCAATACCTAGTGAATGGGTTAAATGCAGAGGAAGAATATCGGACTACATCAGGGTTAAAATATCACCTCAGTGCAAAGCATTTAGTGGCTAACCCCGGCAGTCTAAGCCAGCACAGCCCCTGATCCTAGCACCAGCAGTCAGCCACCCTGGATCAGGCACTCATACACAAACCTCTACCTGTGACCCACTAACTAACCCCTGATAAAAGGGTCACTGTTGCTAAGTTTGTCACTTAAATAGGAGAAAATTGGTGTGAAGGGGTGTTATTATATTGTTACTTTGAGGTTATAATTCTGGCATGAGATGCCTTGGGTGCTGGTACCCTTACATTAATTTAGATTAGTGGATCAGTGAGCTTGACATCTAATATAGTTTTATAACATATATGTATATAAGGGGTCATTTTTATTAAACCTGGGACATTCATTGTGCAGTTTTACTACATGTTTTACTCACAGTAAACAGAATGACATGAGGAATGCAGTAGAGAAAATGACATGTGAGTCAGCTGCAGACAGCAGGAGTACAGTAAATAGATCACTATCAACTGTTACAACACAGTTCACACAATTATCAGCTATTAGGCATGATACTGTGAAAACATGGAGTTCTGATTGTTTGAGTTGATACAAGGAATAATTCTAGTTTATCCTAACCAGCAATCATGAGCGCAATGATTGTACAGAGTGATCATGATTGGTAAAAACGGCCTTGCAGGGAATATGATACATTGCTCAGCTCAGAAACCGGTTTATTTAGTGTCTTCTTTACTATGAACACCTAGAAAACCTTTCAAGGAGCATCCCATTCTTCTGTAACAGTTTGTTTAGCTTCCTTGTTTCTTTGTCTCTAATTCTCAGCGTATTGCTGCAAAGACGACAGCACATGTGGTAACAATGTGGTAGAAAATCAAAATCTCGTTGCTAACAGCAAATGACCTGAGCTTCTATACAACACAGATCCTGCTATTCCCCTTCTTATACAGATCCACTGTGTTGTCTTTCAAGGCTATCTTATTGTTGAAGTGAACAACAAAAGATTTTTATGACCAATTGGAATTCTACATGAAATGTAAATGTAAATGTACAAGGGCCTTGGCTCCAAAGTGCTCGACTACGCCACCTCGTGCTTTTCACACCAGTATATACTGGGTTTAGATAACACCTCTGATACCTAGATTGAGACAAGAGGTTTCTCACATGCAGATAGCATAGCAAAAGACCAATATGTGACATTTTATCAGAGAAAAAAAATATTAATGTAAGGTTATAATGCGTTCATTGGTTCCGCTAAATGGTACAGAGTAAAGGTAACGGTAAATCCGCTAAACAGGGAGAGTTACCGCAACTGGTGAAGTGCTCTTTATCACTGCAAATATGGTGTGAAGGGCACAAAGAAACTTCAGAAATGGGTAGGTTGAGATTAACCAATTTCTAGAATCATGAACTAAAGAGATTCACATACTAGCCTAATGCATAATGACAATAAGAGCAGATATCCAGGGCAGCCAGTGCTTTGTCAGAGGTCTTTAAAATCAGAGCACAAATTAACGGTAATAAAAAAAGGAAAAGAGCCATCAAAATCAGCCGGAACAAAGAAATAAACAAAGACAAAAGCAACCGACAAGGCAAAAGCAGATGATATACTAAAATTACAGAGAAGCCAAAAGGTGAGTTACATTCATGATATTCCCATGATAATAAACATCCTACATGAACAAAAGTTAGACACAACAAACATGGCACCAGGTTACCTCAGGGTGTCTCAGGCTTATAGGTCCCATGGAATGAAATGAAATGAGAGTTCCCCTAGGCTGCTTATGGTCCTGCAGATGGCCCAATCTGGAATTTTACCTCCCCTTTTTCATGCTTGGCCTGCCCAGAAAATTTCGCCCCCCTCCCCTTAAAATGGCTACAAAGTAGAATACCTGTTGCTGAACATTTTTGTTTTTAGCAATCCCCCCACTACCCCAGTACATGTTAGCAACACATACCTTTCTTCAATTAAAGCACAGGTCCACATCCAGTTTGTAGATGCTAGGGTAAGCCAGGGATTGTAGCTCAGTGGGTAGGATACTTGCCTCTGGACCAGGAGGTCATGGGTTCAAACCTACCTCTGGGTCCCTGAGCAAGACTCTTAACATTAAGTTGCTCCAGGGAGACTGCCCCCTGTAGTTAGGGAATGGAAGTTGCTTTGGATAAATGCCATAACTTATTTGTATGTGACCTAGAGTCTGTCTGGTTTTATAGCCCCCAAATTACCCAGTTACCACTAGCATGCAACCTGAGGGGCGGAACCAACCTACGGCGTCTGCCACAGGACATAAGGAACGCCGGTTACATTCACTATCCACACTTAGAAGTGTCTGGTAAACAAACCGCAAGGGGTCCAGGAAAGAGCTTATTTGTGGTCTGAGATAGGTCAGGACCACTCTTTCCAGGACCTTCAATGGTCAAATGATCTGTTAGCATTCAGTGCTAAAAGTCAACACAGGGACTGAGTATGAGGTTTTCCACAACACTGGCACCCTCTCCTGATGAAGGCTCTAGTTGAAGAGATGTTGAGGTATCCCACACAGCTGACTGAAATGAACCTTAAGTACCATGGGGCTATTTCCATTAGGACGTGCAGCCTTACCTTTTAGCTTCTCCAGATGTCTTTTCACTTGGTTGTAAGAGACAAATGAGTGTTTGGTAAGTAGGGTTGCAAAAGGGGCGGAACATCTCTGTGGAAACTTTGGAAATATCAACATTATCTGGTGTGAAATGTCTCCACACACTCTTTACAACTGATATATAAAATCTTCTATGGTCACATAAAATCTTCCTGCAGGAGGCAGAAGAAACAGCATAACAGAAATTCTGCTAGCTAGCTTGCAGTAGATAGAGAAGAAGGCAGATAGAGACTGTTGCTGGCTGGGTAGGAAGCAGCCAAATCTACTGAAACATGCATTCAGTTCATTGACTCTGCCCAAGCTTCTACCTGCTGGTTCCTGCATCACCTTGGAACCAATAATTTTCTTCATGCCAGTCCACACTTGTTTTAGACTGTTCTGTTTAAGTGTGCACTCCAGCTTTTCTCTGTAGGTTTGCTTGTTTTCCCTGAATCTCACCATTAGCTCCTTCTGCATCCTCTTCATCTGCTTTTTGTCCTTATATCTAATATTATTTTAAATCTGTTTTGTCTTCTATATCAGCAGTCCCTTCAGATCTTTGGTGACCCAGGGTTTATTATTGGCAGGGCAGTGTAAGCTCCTGACTTTAACAAGTAAAGTTGTGTGTGGAGAAGTCAATACAGCTTATGATACATCCTGTCATCTTGTGAATGTCTCCATGGGTCTTGCTGGGTTCCTGAACAAGACCCTTAACCCCAAGTTGCTCCAGGGATAGTGTTGTTAGAGAATGAAAGTCGCTTAGGATAAAAACGCCTGCTAAATGCTGTAAACGTAAATAATTAAATGCATTATAAATTGCAGTAAAAGTGTTTGGAGGCTGAGTCTGCATTCTCACAACTGTAGAGTGTGCTATATTGCAACACTTTACAAGTGGAATGTAAAGTAACAGTAAGTTTTACCCCCATCTGTTGTTCACTAATGAAGCAATCCCTCAACCTTTCCTCTTTCCACTCAGTCTCACATCTCTGTCCTGCTGTTATGTCCGTCAAGTAGCAGCAAACCCAGGAACTGAATGTGTGCTGAGCAAAGATAGGGGATAGCTGGGGAAGGCGAGTGCGGAAGTGAGCAAGGAACCGAACGGGACACATAAGGGAACCGAGAGAGAGAGAGAGAGAGAGAAACATGGGCTTAAACTGAATACATATCTGATACATTTCCAAAAGATGAAGAAAAAAAGTAAGGAAAGAAGAATCTAAACTTACAGAAGCCACAAATGAATGGCTCTAGTAAAATTGGTTCTACACTACTACCACATTAGTGTTCATGTGGAGATCTCAAGTAGGTCAGAATAAAATTTGAAGTGAAAGTGAAAGTGAAGTGAAAGTGAAGTGAAAGGTATAAGTATGACAGGGAATTCTAGTCACTCAGATTGGAGCTAAATTCATGACTGAGCACTGGAGCTAGCTACAGGTGACATTTAAGTAGTGTAACTAATGAGGTTAATCAATGCTGACAAGCAGTGCTGGACAGGACATCAGCATACCAGGCATTTGCCCGGTGGGCTGATGATGAATTTGGCCTGGCGCGGAATCCCAGGTGCACCCCCCTCCCACTAGAAGAACAACAGCGAGAGTGACCCCCCGTGAGCGCAGAATCCATCAGCAGCAGAACCCCCTTTCTCCGGAACGATATCGAGAGGGGCCACGGCAGGGAATCCCATCTGAACCCCCCCAATACCTCCCCCACATCCAGCCCCGTATTGTATTACTATTTCTTGTATATATTTTCCATATAGTTACATGGGTCTTAAATATAATTATTCAATTCAATTTTATTTATATAGCGCTATTAACAATGGCCATTGTCACAAAGCAGCTTTACAAAATGAAATAAATGTGAAGTAAATATGTGTGTGTGAATGTGTGTGAATGAATTT
>JBBPDH010040103.1:0-10064 GCA_037974565.1 Clupeocharax schoutedeni | reverse complement strand
AGTCTCGTCTCGTTCTCGTGAACCCAGTCTCGTGTCTCGTCTCGTCTCGTGGGAAAAGCGTCTCGTCACACCCCTACAGATTAACCATCAGCATAATAAAGAAGAGACAGAAGCATCAGCCGACCCTGTTCTGATTTACACACGGTGGGAATATTCAAATGCCTTTTCCAAGCTTTAGAAGTGTTTAATTGGCCAAAAAGGTTCATATGCAATGCTTATAAAACAAATACCCATAGTGATGCTGGCAGAATTTATTATAGTAGGCGCAAATGTTTTAATAGTGTTTATTATAATAATATATATGTGACGAAAAAAATAATAAATGATTCAGTACAGTGATCAATCATCCTGGAATTTTCTTTAATGCTAATCAGCAGTAAGCTTTGGCAATAACACACACAGCCTTATCATAAGCATACACTCAAGTCCTTAGTTAAAGAATAACCAGAGAGAAACTTCTTGGCACTTGGCACCTAGGTGAGTTTCATTTACACGTACACACCCACACCCACCAGAAACATGCCATTACTGATCAAACTTGCCCTCTTCTGCTATCCACAGTCAGCCGTGTTTTCCCAACTGTTTAAACAGAGTCACAGCTATGATTAGTACCACAAGATATTACATTTACATTCTGTATCTACAGGTGTATGTCTGCCCTTCTGGCATTTCGAATTTAAAACCATTTAGCTGAGCAGTAAGGGGCCTTCTGCCAGCAAATACACACATTACAATACATGCAAACAAGAAAACATTAAATAATACAAAGATTTGTTTTCATTGTAAAAAAAAAAAAAAAAAGTAACAGAGGTTTTGTGATCTGGATAGAAAAACGACGCCTCGACGCCTCTATAGTCCTGGATTTAGGAATGTCCACAGCAAGGCCACAGAACTCCTGATTTAATGTAATGCAGTATTGATTAAGCAGAACCAGGTATTTGAGGTATTTGATGAGAAACTCCCAACATAATAATGAGCTTCCATGAAGGGAGGACTGAGGAATGATTAAGCAAACACAGACATACATGAAATCAATATTCTTTGTATAAACTCTAATATTAGCTTTTAAAAGCACAAATATATAGTTCAGATAAACAGGTCATGTGAACAGTAACACTTCTTTTTAAATCATTCAATTCTTTTAATCTTGGTTAAATAGTTGACATGAATTTAAGCTGTTTCTCAAGTAAGAAACAGTTGTGGACTTCTTAAGCACTGGATAAGAGCGTCAGCTAAATGCCGTAAATGTAAATGTAAATCAAATTGCGAAATCTATTGAGAAATATTTCTAGACTTGGTTTGTTTCAAAGTGAGCGCACCTTTTCTTATTACTTTTGACTAGAAACCAGAGCATTAAAACAAAATATTCTCTCTATATGTTTCTTATATATATATATATGTTCACTAAAGCATGCAGAAATGGAAAGAAATGTACTAAGCTGTTTTCAGTCTCGCACAGGTCTGTTTTTTTTGTTTGTTTTGACTGCCGTGTTTGATTCCCATTTCGCCCCAGGGTTTGATATTTGCTCAGAGAAAGCTTTTAAAACGCTTGCCAGCAAGACGTGAGGGGAAAGTGGCTTTGAATCGCTACGCACCGTCATCGGCTTCATCTGCCGAGACGAGATAGGAGCGATGCTTGTCCTGGGTGCAAAAACACATTCCAGGCAAGTTGACTCATGCCTACACCAAAACCCGAAATATCAGAGAAAAGGAGAAGAAGAAAGAAGGGTAAAGAGACTCTCGGCTATAAGTCCACCTTAATTCTCCATATTTATCCATTCAAACAGGCCATCAACGTGTCTTACATCATATGAAGATCCATTAGACACTGTTTGTTCAGAGGTGTACGGACTTGGACCTATCCTTTCCTATCCTATGGCTCTTACCATCCACAAAGAAGGTCTTGGACAACAACAAAGATTCTTAGGAAATAAATACTAGGAATTACTATTGGGTTTAATGCTGAGGAGGTCAATCTTTAGACTACAGTAAATGAGTGACTGCCCTCAGTGATGAGACTCATAATCTTGAGTGGCTGAGAAAGCATCTCTGCCGTGATTAAGAGAAGACCAGATGCGCAATAGATGATGTGGTTCCGCATTACATTTGAAGGAAAACATAACGGAGACCCTCACAGGGGTGATCTGGCAGAAGAACATGAATTTAATGTCTTTTAAAAGAATGGTTTGGTGAATTTATTTTCACAAACCCCAGATGTCATTAACAAGCCTATGCAATTGAGAACGGAGGCTGCTAACATGCTAATACACACTGGAAGTCAGTAGTCACCCAAAATGTTTTGGGCCCCTATGGAAAATATGCCCCCAAAATTTTTCTTGATTCACTAAAACCACATGTAGATGGTGCAGACATGCTGATGTGGTTTAGGACACTGTATGACTGACTATTGTTGTGAGCTTCTAGTAGAACAAAATTAAAACAACTTTACAGCAGAAAACGATAGTTTGTTTCCTTAATTTTGCCCAAAAAAGGTATCAAATCAGCAACTGACACCCTTCCAGTCCGTGGAACCTCTACAATTTGGGATCCCAATGTCTGTTCTTTATACTCGTTTACACTTTCTCATACTTTCAGGTTCCATGCCACCATTGTTTTAAGAGCAAGCATCCTCCTCCTTTATCCCACATGGGGCTACATTTGTATTCTCGGGCCACCCATGTTACATCAGGTGCCTAGTAGGCTATGGTGTTCCGGTAACCTTGTGTTCCGAGAACACAAACCTTCCATTCATAAGAGTTACAAACTCTTTGTGTGAAATCATACTAGGAAGGTCAAATATATGAGACTACAAAATCTCCTATTGATAAGAGCGAATGAGACTCTATTGTCTAAAAATGCCACTGGGTGAGGTTCAACTGGGTTGAGAGGTTTCGAGGATGTATTTTCAGAAATATTTTGGGTGAGTACTGATTAATAAATGTTTGTTAGCAATGTTAGCTTCATCGCCCCAGTTCTTAACCAAAATGTGGCTAAATCTGGCAGCCCACTATGTCTTAGCCAAAAAGACTACAGCTGCAATATGTGAAAAATTAATTTTGATCCAAGTAATTTAGGACCATTTCTATTTGTCCTTTCATGAGTAAATGTTCATATGAGGTTAAGATCAGCTGGCATTTTCAAATTAGGTGGAGAAAAAAAAAAAACAGCTACATGAATATTCACGCTTTTTTTGACAATATAGTCTTCCTTGTGCTCTTTGTGACGGTGAAGCAGGACAGAATATGAGCCCATTTCTATCTCTCACTCTCTCTCTCTTGTGTGATTTAGGTATTATATAACTGCAGCTTCTCTATCCTGGTTAGTCCATTAACCGTGCCATCCATCCATCTATTCATCCCTGATCCCTCTATCCTCCCCCATCCTCCCTCCATCCCTCGATCCGCTCGCCCAGAAAAGCAGCTTACCCACACATTCGTCCACAAAGAGCGAGAGAGAGAGAGAGAGAGAGAGAGACAGACAGACAGAGAGACAGGGAGAGAGAGACGGAGAGATAAAAGTGCACATGAGTGCATACACGTGTGCCTGCTCATATGCCCCATGCAGACAAACACAAGCCCAAAGAGTTTCGATTATTGAAGGAAAGCGGAGAGAATTTTTCCACCGAGGGCGCCTCTAAACCACCTCCTGTTACGCGGCACCAGGGAAAGCAGAAGAATGTCTCGGCCACGGTGAGCAGCCTGCATGTTTTATTCATGCTAGCACTTACCAGTGAGAGGCCTTACCAGTGAGAGGCGTGAAGAGACAGTGTCAACCGAATCACACACTTTCAGTTCAGAAATACTTTAGGAACTGAAGTGGTTAATGGGAGTATTCAGAGATATAAAGGAGCGGAAATAAGACTTAGCTGTACCATCAAATTATTGTCCATATTGGTCCAATATCCATCCATACATAGCAACTAAGTTACTACGTTCAAAATCACTGTTCTTACTAATATAAAACCTGTTATGGAGTAGAAATCTAGGATTCTTACAGGTTTCTACAAGCCTACTTTTAAATAATTCAAAGTAGGCTGGAGGAACAAAAAGCATCATTCTAATTAATACAAGCTCAAATTAATAGCAAAGCTAGCAAAAGAAATCTACATTTTGTTCTTGCTGTAAGCTTCAGTGTAATGCCTTTTTTTGCACCGCAGACCAGTTTAATGTAAAACAATTTTTTCAATGCATTTGTTTTTTTACTAATTTTTGCTAGCTTGTGGGCTACTGTATCATGTGACCAAGACAGTTTTTTTTTTTTCAAAATAAAAGACTCTGATAATTAATAAAATGTTTTTTTATTATGTCTTTCTCTGTGGCCCGGTACCAAATGACTCATGATCCGGGGCCAGTTGTTGGAGACCTCTGCTTTAAACTATTAGCATCAACTAGCCTACATTCTGAAAAGTGTGAGGAAAGTGTGAGTCTTGTTGGGGTGTGAAAAATTACTTCAGTAATACTTCATGTTAGTTGTATTAGCACGTCACTCATTTCAAATATATCTTAAGGCTGATAATGTAAATAAATAATGGTATGGGGAACTGTTTGTTCCCAACTTCAGTACTGAATATAATATCGGAAATATGTTTTAGCCCAAGATCATTTAATCTATTATACGAGTCATTATCGCATGTGAAATGACAAATTATGAATACGAGTGATTCTGAGCTTTAACAGTAGTATACGTGTCAATATATTAATGTTGAAGTTTTAAGGAAGTTGTTGTTATTTCACGCATATAGTCTTTAGCAGGGATATTAGAATGGAAAATGTGGGAAAATGGCTTTAAAGGGTTCCACAGTCACAGAAACAGGCTGGTTAATTTGCAGAGATAAATGGAGGTTGTTATAAGTGCATTTTCAAGCGAGGGAGGGATATAAAGTTTAGAACAAAAGGTAAAAAAAAAAAAAAAACAACGCACCTATATCATTTCACACATAATACAAATTGGTGCTGCCCATTTACAGCCCTGTATAATCCGATAAGCACCTAACATGAATGTGTACTGAGCCAAAGACCCAAACGGAGTATAGAACGAAACCGGGGGCTAATAATGCAACATCTTTAACACTATTTTTGGACATTTAAGCACTCCAGACATTTAAGATGTTGTGTCCCTCTTCCAGTCTGAGCCCCCCTCTCCACCCTACCCGTTTATCTCTGCCGCCAGCATCCACTCTTGGCTCTGAAGACCAGAATAACTATTTCCGAATCATTTGATAAGAACCTGCCATATTTATCTCCATCCATAACAATAACAAATATGGTAATGCTGCGTTTCTGTCTCGGCGAAGGGAGCAGGCGGAGTTGGTTCTATGTTAGTCCGTCTGCCTGCCTGTCATTCTCTGGCTGCCAGGCTGTTTGTCTGTCTGCAGTTTTGTGCACACTATCAAGTTTCATGAATTACATGGGTACAGAGTAGTACAGCAGTACAGAGCTTTCCAAATGGAACTTCCTCTTTAAGGAGCTGTGTGTCCATCCGAATGCACTCCACCTCCCTCTTCTCTCACTTAAACACTGCAAGACCTTGCATGTAGGTCCGCACTAACCTACAGGTGTCTCATTAGTTATTAATGACGAACAAAATGTTGTCTCTATCATACTGTTGCATATTGCAATGATGCAGTCTGAGTCACAGTTTGGTTTGCAACAGCTTGGACACAACTTGAAACTGTTGACAAGGTAAAAAATCCAGCAATGTAGCAATGTGCATTAGCAATGAGTTTTCCAGTGTATTAGCAAGGAGTTCTCAGTTCAGGCAAGTTGTTAATTTGTGTGTACTTCATAAATTAGTTTATCGGTCATTCATCTTTTACACCATGTATGTATGGAAATGAGGTCTGCTTGAAATGTTATACGATGTCTCAAGCATTAGAAGCCAGTGGACTGAGCACATTCAACCTTGATCAGAATTCTATGGCTCAAGCACCTATGGCTTAAATCTTTTATCCTTGACCAGATGTTTCTGGTAACCGGTGATCAGTCCTACATAATCAACATTTTGAATTTTAACCCAGTCCTCCACACATAACAGCTTTAACTGTTCGCTTCATTTCCTTCCAACAGGTCCTGTCTGCTGGATTGGGGTCAGGACTTTGACGTGGCCATTCTAAAACAGTCATTTTATTCATCATCAAGGTTTTTGTATCGCTGGAGATTCAGTTCGAAGACCGATGTTCTGACATTTTCCTATACTCACTTGTACAATTAGATCTTACTTTAAACAGGCCGTATGATACTACCACCACCATGTTTCATAGATAGGATAAGGTTATTATGCTTTAATGCAGTTTTCCTTTGTCCAAACATTATTTTAATTTTAAACCAAAACATTTTACTTGGGTCTCAGTGGTCTTAAATGTCCTCCATTTGTACACAGTCTAGCTGATGGAGAAATGCTTAAATGTAAACTCTTCATGATGATTTGTACTCATCTTCAGCCTGATTATGAGGTCCACACAAAAACAGAGCACCCAATTACACCTAATTGTCATAAAACTGATTGAAAACACTTGAATCAAAGAGGTCGGCATACTTTAGCCACCCACAGATATGTAGAATTGTATCATTTTCTTCCATAAATAAGTGGTTAAGTATAATAATTTTATCTAAAAAAAAAATCCTCTTCTACTGTAAGGACCTGTGTGAAAAGCTGATGTTCTAGGTCAGATTCATGTACATGAATTTTTTTTCATTTTCAAATGATTTCCAAATGGAACTCACGAAAGCAAGCAGAAAAAAAATCTTTTGAATGTGCATATTTGTGTTTATAATGAGAGATTATATTTTTGAATTTGATAAGAAGATATTGTGCAAACTGTTTTGTATTACAGAGGTAAATACATTTAGGCTATGTTTTTGTTTCCAAGACATTTGGTATGGAACAAAATGGAAAACATCAGAAGCACATTTGTCCATGTAGAATGTAAATCAAATGCAAATATAAGCAATAACATTATTATCTAATTAACCATGTATTTACATCATTTCATGTAATGAGTACAGCATGATGTTGATTGTAACTTGACTTTGGGTGAAATTAAAACCCATACAGAACCATCGAAGAAGCTCAATAAATGGTTTATTATTTTGCTCATTTGAACACTGCGGCTTCCTGTAAGATCAGTAATACGATGATAATTCACGAATGATGTAACATGCAGCTTTAGAAGCCACATGCAGTTTAAGAGGTTAAACCCACCGGGTGTCCAGTCAAAAGGTCAAGCCACAGGGAGAGCATCCACACACACACACACACACATACACACACACACACACACACACACAGAGTGACCTGCCGTGTTTTTTTCCCCCCAGAGGAAAAAAAGAGAATCACTTGCTTCGGTAGCTCTAAGGAAATCAATAGACAAGAGAGAGATTGGCTGTGGCAGCGCAATTACAGAGAAGGGGATGGAGGGGGGATTTCAGATGAGGCGGTCATATCAAAAAGAACCAAACACACACAAAAATGTGCGTTCTTCATTCCATCCTCCCCTGCGCCTCTTTGATATACTCATACTAGTTAAGCTCAAAAGCACACTTCCTGTGGAACACTCACATTCTCTCACTCTTTTCTACTAGCTATAAATCAGAGCAGAACCTTCAGGGCCTTCTAGAAGTTAAGAGAGGCTGAAAACTTTCTGGGAAAATAAAAAAGTGAAATTCTTGAAATGCCTAACAGAGAGTTATCCAGTCAGGTAGATGCAGCTAATGGAGCTCTACTATTGGTTAGGCCTCCAAGCGCTGGAATGACATCCTACCATGACGTATTCACCATCAGCATAATTACAAATAGACACTATCGATCATATTGGGTGGGAAAACATCACTCCCTGCCCTTTTAGAGGTGACACCTGCATGCTTAGGACTGTGTTTTCATAAAGAAACAGTACATAGGCTATGAGTTGCAGCACACTTGATGCTGGATGTTAAAAATTATACTAGCTTGAGCCTAAATGTTCTATAGATCAGGCTGCTGAAGATGTCGGGTTCCAGACCAGTGAATTAGTGCTGATCAGAGGACTTGACTGAGATGCTGGAGGTCAATGATGAGTATCACAGCTGTATCAGGCAGCCTTGGGCCTTCCGCTTGGTCGATACCGCTTTGTGCTAAAACCTCCCAGATGCAGTCGCAGTACCGGATGTCACCTAACACATTATTCCCTATGTTCAGCTATTCTGGGCGAGAGATTTTACAGGAACATTGTTTGTAGATTTAAATACTGCTGGGATACAACAGATCACTGTAAGGGTTACGACTAGTGGGTATGTACGTGAATGAAAACAAAAAAGCTATTCAGTTGCAAGCTGGGCTTCACCTGGCGGAACGAATCAGGGGAAATATGCACTTGCAGATTACTGGCCAAAGATGCAGCTGCCATTTAAATGTGATTATTTTCAACTTAAGCTCCAGGTGTTTTTGTCCTCGAAGACCACCACTTTTCAAGGCTTGTACATCAAAGGACTTCTTTATTGGGCCACAGTTTCTTCACATATAAATTGCTAAAGACTGGTATAATTGGTATTCTAACAATTTATCAAAATGTATGCATAATTACATCATTAACATGGAAATCGCAAAAAGTGACGGTTCATGTAACGGTTAAAAATCAATGACTGATTCTGGATCGATTTAAATGTTTCACCCTACTGATTCTAAAGAAGTAGCGGTCAAAATGAGGGTTTATTATCCCGTCCTTTGGTTTCTCATCCAGGACTACCCAGATAACACCTCTGGCACGTGTTTTTTTTTTTTTTTAACTCAAACACGTGACCATTTACCATTCCCATAATGAGAATTTGCACATCTTCTGCTAGTTTTCCCACTGTAAATATTCAGATATTTTCTATAGGTTGTATATACTGTTGTATTTATATTGTTTACATTTGTGTATATGACAAAATATTCTATTCTTCTCTTTATTATTTTTTCTAGTTACCGTCTAAGGAATAATCCAGGATTACCTTTCACGGCATGTTGTACAAATATAACTGTATATGTGACAAATAAACAAATGAGTCTTGAGTCTTGATGCTGAGTGAGCGTTATTATTTTTAACCTAACTGCATTACCTACAGTGTGGCCATATATGTTACAATAAATGTTTATTCTTTCATGCGGCAGAATAGGTAAGATAATCATTTCAGAAGAAGAATACCTGTGTGGGACAGGTGGATCTTATGAGAGTGACAGGCTGTTGTTAAAGGCTTAAGCTCCTTGGTCCTAGATACAGGGACAGGTCAGGTCCGTGTGGTGTGATATCATTCATACACCAGTGGGGTAAAGTTCATCACCTCGTGGCAATAAACTCATGCCAGTTAGTAACACCCAAACAGGACAGTCACAGTCACACACACCACACCAAATCACCAACAAGAGCCTCCTCACAAAACCTCAACAGTGGACCCAGGGGAAACCTTTCATGAGTTTAAAGGGGAGTGTCTGCATAGCTAAATAGTGAAGATGTAAACAAACTCATTCTGAGTGGTTTGCATTAGTAATTAAGAGTTTAATACCTCTATAGAATGTTATGTCAAAATGATGAAGTACGATTCTGTTTTACAATAGTGTATGTATAGCATAGGTTGCATATAATCTATATATACACATACATTATTGTCTATGAATCCATTCATGACACATGGGGTATTTGAAACTGGTTTTTAGGTTTTTACTGCGGTTCCCTGGTGGTTATGGCCAGTGAATAAAATAATAAAATGTTTGTGTTATATACACTTTACCCCCCGGTTCCATTCAGTGCCAATGTAAATAAACCGGTCATTTTCTGTACAGTCAACCACCTACTTCACTCTGTATGACTTTGTTTCCAACTGAATCACTTAATTTTGAAGACATTTGCAAAATGAGTGGAATTCCCCTTTAAAGGACCCGTCCTCAAGAGTACCTGAATTCATGTATGTACTCATTTACAGTGTAGTAGCATCCAATGAACGAAGTTAAATGACTGAGACTCAATATTCTGAGTGGACAGAACACACACACACACACAAACACACACACACACACACACACACACACACACACACACACACACAGAAAAACGC
>JBBPDH010040018.1:0-10068 GCA_037974565.1 Clupeocharax schoutedeni | reverse complement strand
CTGTTACTGACTGTGCAAACATTAAAACAATAAGTAAAATCTACATTAAAATTAAAATCTAAAATTCTAAAAATTAATCCAGCTAAAATTGGAACTTGAAATAAGACAATAAATAAGTCAGGAAGGCATCTGGACGTGGCCGCGCCATACCGGAAGCCTGAGTACTGACACGCACAAAGGACTGCTGTTGCGTTTTCGTCTTGGTTTTTCTGTGGGGTAAGAGGGAAAGAGAATTCCACTCTTTGGACAAATAAGCAAATGTGTTCATTACTAGGGCCCCCAAGAGCCTGTTTGTTTATCTGAATATTGTAAATTAGTCATTTCTGTTTGTTTGGCAATTGCCTGTTCGTCTGACATGTCATGATGACATGATGGAAGAAAACCTGTGTCATTTTCTCCTGATGAATGTTCATATATATATATTAGTGGTGGGCCGTTATCGGCGTTAACGTGCTGCGTTGATGTGAGACTCTTATCGCATGATAAAAAAAAATATCGCCGTTAATATATTCACAAAGTTGGGTTGCGAGCTGGGTCTGTACTATGCAAGCTATGATGACTTTCACCTTGATATTTTAGCGTGGATTTACCCTCGTTCTCTCTCTCTCTCTCTCTCTGTCACTCTCTCTCTTTCTCTCTCTTGTTCATGACTTTTCTGGATCGTGCCCGTCTTAAACCTGTCTCGCTCTCTCTCTCTCGCTCTCTCTGTGCCCCTCTCTCTCTCTTACGTGACTTCGTGACTTTTCCGGAGCGTGCGGATCATCTCTCCCTCTCTCTCTCTCTTTCTCTGTCTTTCTCTTGCGTGCTCTCTCTGTCTCTCTCTCTCATTCGTGCAGATCGTCTCTCTTTCTCTTTCTCTCTCTATCTCTCTCTCTCGTTCCTGACTTTTCCGTATTTAAACCTCTGGTTTTAATTTACATTTTCTTTAAGGGTAATGTATTAAACTGAGACCCAAATGAAATTAAAGTGATCTGGGAGAACATTTGGAGGCATATTTATGGTTTACACTATAAAAATAGTCACTGGGATCATTTTTTGGGGGTGGCTTCAGACCTTTGGCAAAATTCAACTGAGCCATTTTAAATCTAGATTAATCTAGATTAATTTCAAGGTTACAATGAGATTAATCTAGATTTAAAAAATCGAGTGCCGTGGCCGATTATCGCCGTTAATGCCAAGATTCTATGCGATAAATCTATGCCCACCTCTAATATATATATATATATATATAATACCATTTTTCAATGAGAAAGTCAGGTGAAGACGAATGTGTTTGAGTACTAAATCTTCTTGACACTTCAAGGTGGATTTTTGCTATGGATGAGAGAGCGAAAACACTTACTGTGCCACATTTCAACAAGCTGACAGTTCAAATGAATAAATGTATTGATTTTTTGTCACCTGCTGAGGTCCTCATAGGTTGTGTGTGGTGCATAATACGCAATCTTCATTTAAAATCTGGGGTTGGCCGCAGTAAGCTCAGTTGGTCTCTGATGCTTGGATGAATACTTTGACTATATAAATCATAAACTGTCAAAAAATCAACCAAATGTTGGTACATTCCAAAGTTTAATGCAACATAGCAGTTTTATCAGTTCTGAAAAAAGTAAAACCGAGGTGCCAAAGAAGGTTTCATCAGCAATTTTTGGATCATTAAATGACCTCTACTTTGGTGGTAGGAAGACCTTGTAATAAAATGTGGACCTCTGAGGTCAATAAACTTGATTTGCCTTGTATAGGTATTTTATACCTGTAACACTGATTCGGGGACATGTTTCTAAAGGGATGATCACATATTTGAGGGTAAAGTGTGAATTAAATACAGTGTGTGTGAAGATGTGTGTCCTGAGTGTCTCTTTTCTGTTCTTTGCTTCATCAAGACTGAGGGAGGGAACTCAGTCGTAGTTAAAGTGCACTACAGATACACGGTGGCTCTGAGCGTCCCGGTAGACACGCCGTATCGGGAGCTGCAAGAGAGAGTCGCTCAAAAATTAGGCCAGCCTGCTGCACTCATTCGCCTTAGGTAATTCTTCCGACCAGACAACCTGCTTTTCTCACACAGTTTGAAATCAGAGTTTTTTTAGGCCACTGGACCAATGTCTATGATTCATCCTTTGTCTCCTTTCTCTCACAGACACAAGCAGCAAGGTTCCTCGCTCCTGAAGCCTCTGGAGGGTGAAGGAGCTCTGCAGGACCTGCCTGATGTGACCGAGTCAGGTCGAACCACTCTATGGTGTCAGGTACTCATTTACCCTGCAAGTCTTAATACCTCAGACACCTGTCATCTTTAATTAATACTTTGTCTTTAATAAGCAAATCAGTAATAAGTCCACAGTGACACCAGGGAGCCCAGACGGTGTACTTTTGTAGAAAAAAGTATTCATTTTTAATATAACATACAAAAGAGAATGATTACAACAGTAAGGCTCCCATAGTGGATGTGGCTGAGGGCCCTCAAGTGTTCAGAACTTATTCTGATTCTTAATGTGTGAAGACACTTGCTCAGAACGTGTCAGAGAGCTCAGAAAGTGCATCCAACAATAAGGGTAGCATGGAGCTTCTTTCTAATGATCCATTCATTTTAGTAGTATATTAATGATGGTCACTTTACTGTATTGGTAACCTTAATCATGTCGTACAGGTTTACTTATGTACAGTATGAGATTGTATCTACTGATGCCTGATATGTGTTAACTGACCCCTAACCCTTCATCAGTGGTCAGTTACTGACCATACAATTGCTCTTGACTGGATATTTTGTTGGGTGGATCACTTCCAATCTAGCCGTGTAATTTAAATGGCCCACTGGCCAAATAAAATCTGGTCCACTGAGGCCCTGTGGTCAGAAACTGTCCACTGATGAATGGCTGGCAAAGTGCATGACAACAGATGGGCTAGAGTCAGTAACTGTATATATAGTGAACCTATAAGGTGGGTAAAAGTGAAGCATTTCTAATGAAACGGACGGTCTGTGTTCATGTAAAAAATGTCATTCAGATCCAGTGCTAAAGTAGAGAACCACAGCAGTAACCTGTCCGTTTACTTACAATCTGCTTCACATATTCGCAATATCACCTCACGCAGGCTGAGGATCCTCTGGCCAACAGGACTATTCTCTACCAGATGGTGGCACTGTATGACTATACCGCACAGGGCCCTGAGGACCTGGAGTTTAGTGAAGGGGACACCATTGACATCCTCAGTGAAGGTACACCAACCCCGAGCGTTGTCAAAATGACATGCACTTTCCGATTAAAACTGTTATTGTAACTTATTACACAATGTTTCTTTGAATGAATGCAGTGGGACACTAGAGTTCACACAAATCGGTTCTCCTAGCTTACAGCTTTAGTCCTGCATCTTAGTTAGCTAAACAATATAGATTTTTTTAATGCAGTTTTCATACTATGTAGTGCTCTTTCTATTGCCCACACCAGGTGTTTCATACACTTGGGCTTCCAGTTATGCACGACTGTGGCATCACCAGGGTACAGATCTACAACGTTTATGTAAATGCTTAGATGGTCACTTTACTCAGGAGCCCCTGGAGGTCCGTGTCCATAAATGTTTAATATACTGTAAATAAATCACACACACGCATATATGCAATGGGACACTAGAGTTCACACAAATCGGTTCTCCTATGTGTGTGAGTGTATGTATGTTATTTTAGGACATTATGAGTTTGAACCCCAGTGGTGCCACAGCTGCACATTAACTGAGGAAAATCCATGGTGGTACTGTGGAAGGGGGAGTTCCAGCTAATGGGGAAACATATGTCATATTATTTGCTTAACTGAGATGCAATTAACAAAGTAAGTAAAGAAAACTTGTGAATTAACTAAGTTGGAGGTGGATGTACTCTAGTGCCCTTAAGCTAAACTGCTTTAGGAACATTGTTGTATGTTTTATCAGTTTAAGTTGATCAAGAGAGCTACTGAAGATTTTTCCACTGTTTATAATATAGAACAGTACAGTATTAAATAGTATTGAATGTATAGCTATTGCTCCTGGGCTCCTGAGTGGCACAGTCAGTGTCAGCCTTATGGTTGGGAGATTAAAAGCTTGGTCCTTGCTGATGCCACAGATTATCCTTGGCCGAGAACAAGAGAACACTTCTTGGCTGGAATCCAAAAGAGCAACCCCTTCCTCTCCCCCCAAATACATACAACAAAAGAATCAAAAATATATTCTTCTTCTGTTTTACAGTGAATGAGGAATGGCTGGAGGGACACGCTGCTGGAAACATTGGCATCTTCCCCAGATGTTTTGCCTACAAAGATGCAGAGAAAGTCACTCTCAGTGACGTCAAATCACTATAGAAGCTTGTGTAAATAGTTTAGACAGGGTTTCCTAGCCATTTATTTGTGTATTTATTACAAATGAGTGTCAAGTTTAACCATACATTATTGTTTTTTATCATATTGATGATACACAATCAAAGCTATGAATGGCTCATGTTAATTTCAGTATCATTGTCAGACATTACTTTCTGTAAGAGCTTGGGATCAAAACAGATTTGATCGCCTTCAGTCATATTCATTTACACCGATGGTAATTGAAGTCTGCTCAGGTGGAACTATGCTGTATGAGGAAAAAAATACACGTATAAATGTTCTATCAAGAGGTGAAAGCTTGTTGTCAGGACGTCTGAATGATGACAAGTGATGTCAGAGCTCTGGGCTCCCTGTTGGCTGACTTAAATAAATGGCAGCAAAGATTTTGACAGGTCCCGCAAAGTTTAACCCTCAAATATCAGCTGCTGCCTGGGTAGCATGATTAAGTCCTTTCATATTTCCTAATCTGTTCTCTCCAGGCTTCTTTTTCTTTGTTTATTTTTCACCGATTGAGCTGTTAAGGTGTTCATTTGTGCCGAATTTACCTCTACAAACTTTTTTCTTTGCTTTATAGCCTCGCTACGATCGATGTTTCAGTTTTACCCTTTGCTTAATCAGATTAGAGGCTACTTTCCGGAAGTGCTCCTAGCTAGAAACTAATGGCATTTAGGGAATTTAAGTCCTCTGAAGTGAAATATGTATAATGGCAGTAAGCTGGCTGGATTCTGCGTGAATTAATACAAAGCTGACTGGAGCCCTTGGCTACTTTTCATAGAGTAAGCTAATTTAGCTGAATATAAATGGCTAGGAGGAAGAATTTGTGGTTCTTTTAGAATCATAAAAACCTACAGGGTCCAAAGTCCAAAGAGGTCAGAGGAGTTTAGTTCAACATTTACCATTTTCAGCGTCTATCATCACTACTTTCTCTCCCATAGCCTCAGATTGAACAGCAAGTGGGATCTATCTCGCTCAATCTACACCGAACAGCAGGTTTTACGATAAATGATGATTGATTACAGCTCAGTCACATGACTCTGCTGTTCTCCCTCAGCACTTTTACAACTACGCCAGCAATTCTAAAAAATTAAGACACTGAAACTGGTTCTTTGGAGCAATGACACACACAAAAAAAACACTTTCAGTGACCATTTAGGAACCTTATTTACAATAAATAAATTCTCAACTGTTTTATTTAGAATGATGCTATAAAACCATATGTGGCCCCCTGAAGAAACTTTAATTTAGGTTCTTTAGGCAATTTCTGAAAAATGAAATATGCAAGTATGAAGTATCATAATGAGAAAATGTAAGGTATACAATGTTTTTTTTTATTGTAGTAAAGCCATGGGAAATACCTTTCCGTGGCTTCTGTTAAAGTGCTTTGAAAAAAAGCCATTGTGCTTATTCTAGGAACCCTTTGGGCACTTTTATTTAGGATACGGTAAAAAAAAAATGGATGCACAGACATTCTTTTGGAAAAAAAACATAGGAAACATAAAGAGAGCGATGTTGATATTTTTAAGGCCTGGCAAGGATCATTCAAATGGTTGAATGTTCATGGCTCTTGGAGTATGTAGGTATTTTATTCTTAATTTCACACCTTACCTTTCTTTGGCCATTTAAGCTAAACAAGCACAGATGCATAAGAAAAATGAGAGCACTTTAAATTATCGCTTGAAAAGCAAAGTGCTTAGTGTGAACAAGTTGGAACACTGGAGTTTTTGCGCTCGTGGTTGTTTTCAGGCAAATGAATCTGGTGGTAGCGGATTTGACGTTAGGCGCTTCAGCATCGGGACTGAGTTCTGTGTGGCTGAGAAAGCTGAGCAATAAAAAACAGGTGACTCTTAAAAGCTGGAGTTACTGCGAGGGGAAAGATACAACCAAAACCAATTCATGAGAAACTTGCCCTTTTCCTGTTCTTCCTATTATTTTAAAAGTGGTGCCTGCAAGCACGTCCTTATTGAATGGGGGAGTAGGTTAATAAAATATTGTTCTAGACTTCAGTTCAGGACTTTTCCTCCTTATAGACATTAGAAGAAAGTATACCATAGAAAAGGGACTGAACCTTTACCAGCATATTTCTGTTTTTCTACAGTAAACGGATGACTGGCAGCTGGGCACTCACAGTCTGACTGCTGAGTGCTAAATGGTTTGCAAACTGAAGTTAAAGTCACTGTAACTGGAGCTGAACAGCATTTTAAAATATCACAGCAGTGCTGAAATATTTGATGCTGTCCTGTTTTATGACCTGAGTGGGGCAGCTGGTGTACTAGTGGTTAGGAAATTGCTTCTGTTGTCAGAAGATTGTGGGTTTAAATCCCAGGACTACTAGTGCCACCTCTGAGGTTCCCTTGAGCAACACTCTAGCCTCTGGGAACCTCCCTGTTGATGGCAGCCCACTGATTCATTTGGTGAATGGGATAAATGCAGAGAAAGAATTTCACACTGTTCGTACTGTGGGATGTGTGACTGCTATTCATTTACAAATTAGAGTCTTGCACAAAACCTTTTGGAGAAAACCCCATTCATTTTGAGACTGCCCTCTAGTGTCTGGCCACCAATGAAGACATATAAACTTCTGTCTTAAAACACTGTTGCCATTATATTTTTGGGGGTTATTGACTGGATTGGAATACTCCTTCCGAAATACCAACAAGTATTAGAGTCTGTCCAACGCCATTCCAGGCAGCTCTACAGATTTTATTTATGTGCAGCCGCTTGGCACATTTGAATCATGTGTTTTTTTCCCAGTGCACTATTCTCTCCACTGTCTTCACCTAAAACACCTCAAATAAATTCCCATGCACTTAACCTCATGACATGTTCCATCTCACTTTGTCAGATGTTATAGCAGTAGCACTAGATCACTCCGCCATTATGCGGCGATAAAATGAGGCAGAACGGAGCGAGGGATCAGCACTATTGAGGTTAATGGCGTGAAGGCCCTGGCCCAGACGTTCTCCTCTGTTGCAGTGGGTTCTGTGCGAGCGTGGGTGCAGCATAAGGTCCCTCTCCTCTTTTATAGTACTGTAATCACGGGGCTGGCACGGCCCACTGTGACTCACTTTCTCCTCCACTTCCATTATACACTCGGCCGTTAATCAAACGGCAGCCTCTTCCCCGCTCCACTTCTCTAAATCAATTCCTTCTTTCCTTCCTTCCTTGCCCCTCTTTTATTTCTTTACTTTTTAAATAAAAACCAAGGCTTATGGTTATGAGACGCAGTAAATGCATTTATTGTATATTAACCACAGTTTGTTGGTGCATGAGGAGTAAATGAAAAGCAGAACAATATTTTAATACAGCACAGTCACTGGAGTGAGTAAAAAAGGCCTTTGTTTACAAGGCTTATCAAACATTTAGATGCACATTGCCTTGAAATTGTTATTTTTCAGCTTTCCCGGTGAGAAACAAGACGTGTAATCGATTTTCTAAAGATTTGCCCGCTATTATTTTCCAAACTAAGACTGAAACTCTACCTAAAGGTGGTTTAAACTATGTACTGATGGGTGCTGAGTGATGCCACCTACAATTTGGATTATGATCAAGTAGGCTTGTGACAGATATCATCACAAATACTTGATACTGTTTTTCTCTGGTTTATCCATAACCCCTAATTCTACATGTTCACTTTTCAGTTATTAATCTTTGGTCTGTCTCTCATTCTCATGAGAGAATCTCATTCAGTAACAGCTAGAGTTGAGCCGGACTCAATATCTGTGCTCGGATTGAATATAAATTCTCATTGGGAAGCTGACTGTGTCTGCGTTCTGTGATAGATTAGTCACAGTGCCCCTCCCCTACACACAGATACGCTCTGCTCACTCAAAAACAGAACACTGAGAAGAGAAGAGAACAGCGCACGCACTCTCTCTGTCTCTCCCTCAGGGTTTTTTCCGTTAACGTTTAGGGTTTCTTCAGCTTCAGGTTTGTTTTTTACTTTGGTTTGTAGTACTTAGTTATTAACCAGTAGAGTTTTGATAAATGTGGGGTTTGTTCAGACGTGGTGCTTGGTAGAATGCGACTCGCGTCTCTGCCTGTGGTAGATTTTTTTTTTTCTTTTTTAAACCATCAGCTGGTTAAAGCCCCGCCCATTTCAAGACAACCACTTCCTGGTTAAATCCCGCCCACTTTCGGGTTAGGCCCCGCCCAGTCCGAGTACAGATACGGATACAGATGATTCATATGGTTAACAGATACAGATACAGATAATGCTGTACTCGCTCATCCCTAGTAACAGCTATACATGGTCAGGCCTCTGAAATATGTCACTTGTGATGTTATGAGTAGACTGTGGAACCATACACAGATTCCATTGCACTAATATACTGCAAACCAACCAAGGAACATGTTCAGTTGTATTTAACAAGTTTTGCACTTTCTCATTTTTCGCCTCCCCTACACTCACTTTACTCTTACTCTCACTCTTTCCCTCTCTCTCTCTCCCCCTCTCCCGCTTCCTCTCCCCCTCCCTCCCTCCCTCCCTCTCTCTCTCCATCTGTATCTAGTAAAGGGGAAAAGCTCAGGGCCTGAGCATTAAGTGGTAAGGAGGAGAAAATCTGGAGCTTGACTTTGAAGCCAGGAGCGTGGGGATTAATTCAAGCATGAGAGATAAGGCCGAACACACACTCCCTTTAATTCATGCGGGCACACACACACACACACACGCACACACACACAGGTGTATTGGGAGTAGTGCTGGGGCTGGTATTGTGTGGGGTGGGGGGTAGTTGGGAGCAGGTGTGGGGGGGGTTATATGTCTTTTCAAGTATAAAGGACATTTGATGATGGCTCAATGTGTAATTGAATTCTTTTAACTAGCAGATATGGTTACAGAGATGCGCATGTCCTTGGGCATGAAACTAATTAAGTCTGGGATCTCATCATTTTTTGATGTGTATATGTTGCATTTGATTTGTGTGTTTGTGTGTCTCATGTGTGTGTGTGAATATCTGGAGACTGAGCTTTAATACCAATGCAAGAAATGAGACTCACTTCACATGTTTGCTAATTCAGACACACACATTTTCTCTTTCTCTCTCTCTATCTCTCCCTCTCCATCTTTATCCAGTAAGGGGGAAAAGCTCAGGGGACTGAGCATTAAGTAGGAGGGAAGAAAATCTGGAGCCTGACTTTGTTTGTCTCAATGTTTCTTGACCTGTCGGTCTTGAGCCACCATAGACAAACAACCTATAGGACCCATATATCTCAAGTTTTTTTGATTGGTCTGCATGTCATTGATGTCACCAACCTGTAGATTTAAGAAGGACTGGCACCATTTAAACCTGGGATAAAGTTGGTCACACAGCTGTACACAAACCTTTCTACTCGGACTGGTTGCGGCTGCTATTTGAAGGAATCTTGCTGATAAAGGGCACTTGTAACAAAACTTTTAAAGGCTACACTATATAGCAAAAAGTATTGGGACATATTAAATTTTACATTTACAGCATTTAGTAGATGCTTTTATCAAACAGGGACTTTACTGTCATTGCATTCAAATACATAACATCCCCCTTTTGCAGCTACAACAGCTTCCACTCTTCTTAGAAGACTTTCCACAAGATTTTGGCATTTCTGTGGGAATTTGTGCCCATTTATGAGTTCAGACACTGGTCTTCGGTGGAGTCTCTTCCAGTTCATTCCAAATGTGTTGGATGGGGTTGAGGTCAGGGCTCTCTGTGGCCAGTCAAGTTCTTCCACACTGAACTCCTCCAGCATGTCTTTATGG
>JBBPDH010040009.1:0-10068 GCA_037974565.1 Clupeocharax schoutedeni | reverse complement strand
TTTTTTATTTCTTGCTTGGCTAATTTATCCACCCTCTCTTTTCCCAAAACACCTGTGAGCTGGAGTCCAGATAAGCTGAACCTCTTTAACTTTACCTTTTATTCACATAGATGTTATCAATATTGCATATAGCAGATCCTAATGGCTATTGGACACCTGATCTGAGACTGTACAGTGCTGACAATGAATCACTTCCAATTCAGAATTTACTTATTTTTTTCCCCCTTAAAAACTATTGGTTAATTACTCGGTTATCGGCAAGTGTAGACCAACCTAGCTATCGGTATCTGTAAAATTCAATATCGGTCGACCTCTAGTAATGAGTATTAACATTCTAGCACTACGGGAATTCAGTATAAACTGTACAATACAGATACCAGTTTACCTCTACATTTTCTTTAAGGATAATATATTAAGACTAAAATGTTCATTAAAATGAAATTAAAGTGTTTTGGGAGCATATTTGGAGAATATTTAGGGTTTATTCTATAAAAATAGGCATTTTAACACATCACAACATCATGTTTTTATAGTATAAAAACGTGATATAGTGTATTGTACGGTCATATTGCTCACCTCCTAATATCACACTCAGATCCCAAACATCACATTTTAGGATAATTTCTCTCCAAATGAGTGTATCCCCAAATGACAACAAGCTTGAAATGAATGGTAATGAATGGTAATGCTTTCTGATATATGGATCAAAAATGAACTACACAGTAATAATTTATAAATACTAATTATCATTTTTGTCCAACTTCAAAGCGTTGTGTGATAAAAGATACGAAACTGGCGCCCTATTAAACCACTTATGAAAAGCTACAAAACTATGTAACTGAGATGCCAATCCTTAATGAAATGACCCACAGAATGAACACATCAGTCTAAATGACCATTTCTTCTAGAGCGAAACCCAGATCAAAACCAAGCTATGATGGTTTATTGTATTAGTTTGTATATTTAAAAAGTAATGTTATTGGTTTGTCAGACTTATCTCTAAGTAAAGTGCCCCTTATCTATACTCATATTAAATTAAAAAAAGTGCAGTTTAGCACAATTGCTTTTTTTTTTTTTTAGATCTTAACGATTTTTTAAAGCAGTGCATGTTTATCATCATGCACATTAACAAATAGTTTTATAATTGAGTATGTTTTGGAGCATTTCTGTGGGTTTGGTCATTATAAAAGTTTCATAGAACATAAAGGACAGGTGCTGTACAAACAATGTAGAACTAGAAGTCAGTGACACTGTTTTCATGATGTAAATGCAGGGTTCATATGAACATGAAGTCACTGATGTCCAGATGATAGGAAACGTTCAAGGTAACTGGATGTTTTGACTTTTTAACATTTTTTATTGCAAAACACCTGTGATTTCAAACAATCAGGCGCTCCTCTAATTGTACTTATTTATCCAATGAATCCTCATTTTCAATTTTCACTAATCAGGTGTCCTCCTACTTTGCAGTAATGAAATCCTGCATCCGCACAGGCCCGTTGAGGATAAGGCCAGCTACCCCTTAGAGTAAAATGTTGTGATTGTAGTTTCCCACTTTCCACAGCTTGTCACACAGCTTGTGGATTCTTGTTGGAAGTTAAGCTCTCGAGAGGAGCTAGATCATTCCATTTTGATGTTGGTTTGCTGCTCATTGATTTATCCATGCATTACCTATGAGCAAAGTGCTGTGTGGTTTGCCTAAAAGTGCTAAAGGTATTTTTTTAAATGCCAAAAAAAATAAAAAATTCATGAAATCTTATTTGCCAAATCTACAATTGTGGATTCCATCAGAGCATAAAGTGCATGAGCCACTGGGTTTCAGCCTGCACTACACGTCAAACTAGAAAAATGCACTTAAAAAGTGATGTTAATTCTTAAACACATTAAGACTAATATGGCAGCGAGAAGGCCACCTCATCCCTAATGATCAGGTGTTGTGCAGGACCATAGCTGAGGACTCTGCTCAGAGTTAACACATAGAAAGCCAGACATTCCTGGCAATGTGCTCAGCCTACACGCTAACCAGCTGGCAGATGTTCTCACAGACATATTCAATATCTCACTGAGTACCACATGCTTCAAAGCCAACACTATTTTCCATGTGCATCGTCCATGAATATATAACTGTGCTTCACAAACAAACACACTGATCTGCTTCTCTCTTCCAAACAATCTATATACATACGGAATTGTTCTGCTAAACACAAAAAAACTTACAACAACTACTGAGAATATCCTTTATTGTACACTATCAAGCATGCAATCTTATCAATGGCTATTTTTCCACAAATGTTTATTGCAATCTACCGCAATCTCTGCATTTTCCCTTACACTTAATTACTTAGTTGCCTCAATAGAGTATCAGCCTTTATCTTGCATGTATTCAAACTAGTACCGTAACTGCTTTTGTCAGCTTCGCATTCCCCCCCCACACTTAGAAAGCTGCTATAACACAGTATCATGC
This sequence comes from Clupeocharax schoutedeni, assembly GCA_037974565.1. NCBI lineage: Eukaryota > Metazoa > Chordata > Actinopteri > Characiformes > Alestidae > Clupeocharax > Clupeocharax schoutedeni. Next base: position 7,604 of record JBBPDH010040009.1, on the reverse strand, counting down.
ATTTAAACTGGTACTGCAGCTGCTTTTCTCATCTGCAATGGATGTTGTACTGAAATACTGTAGTGTTACTCTCCTGTTTTTCTCTCCTTTTACCCTCTGTGTATTAATGTCATGCCCACACACTTGTGGTCTTGTTCCTTGTTTCTGTTTTTGTACTTTGTGTTGCATCATGGGCCTGGAGGAATGTTGCTTGGTTTCATGGTTGAAATGACAAGAAACACCTACTTGATTACATGTATATCCTACCTTCACTGAAATGAATAGTGACCAAATAGACATGAAAATATAAAAGTACGTATACCTCATTTGTACTACAGCAAATTTTGAATTCCCTGGAGCTTCAATATGTTCACCACAGGGGGCACACCACACATGCAGAATACATTTAAATTCAAAGAATGGCAAAGCACTGTTCTACCTGCACAAGGCTCCACTGTCCCGTTGCTGTTCGGGTCCATGAAGATGAATCGCCCCCCTCCAAAATCCACACCATAATCAGTCAGGTAGAGTAATGATGTGTAGTCGAATGACCCATATGTCACCTGTAAAAAAAAATAACAAAAAAACACAGATATAGTAAAACATTATTTTTCTCACCAGCAAAGGACACGTGTTAAGTATGTGCTCAAATCAATCCCGTGCTCATATAACTTTTATGTTGTTTTCTTTCTCAATCAAATTTTAGTGTTAAATAAATAAAATGCACTGGGATATGGCCTGGGAAACATTTTCTCCCTGAGGTAATATAAGTTCAAGTGTTTGTGTAACGTACTGAACTTTTTTTTTTTTTTTTTTTTTCACCACAACCTTCTGTTTCTTAAGTGGAATGCTCAGATGTGTCCAAACGTAATAAATTCTACACGAACTGCAGCTTTAACTACTTCTCTCACAGTTCCAAATGTTAAGGTTGTTCCAGTTTTGCCGGTTTCTAGGGCCTTTTCAAGAAAATGGTAAAAGCAGAAATCCCAGAGGAAATTGCTCTTTTCATCATATATGCATTCAAACTCTTCTCCAGGCTCATACGGGCAAATGCTACTGGCACACAAAAAGGCAACATGTGAACATTAGAGTGGTATAATTCATTTCTATGCAAATGGGGCAGTTCGTGGGGCAATTAGGGGAAAGTGTGGCAGAGAACGACAGAAATTTCTCAGTGCAATTTCATGAAGCCATCACAAAAACAGATCCTGGATCAACAAATGTCATTTGTGCGGAACATGCTGCTACTCAAATATGTTCTCAGATTCAAATGATGATCCCTGTCTTTACTGTATATGTAGAGTTTATCTTCCCATTTGCACATACCATAGATTCATAGATTACTATATACTGTCTGATTGTCTTGCACAATGTTTTGTCTTGTCTGTCTATATTATTTCTAAAGGTGGGCATTGATTATTTTTTTAAATCTAGATTAATCTAATTGTAATCTTGAGATTAATCTAGATTAAAATGCCCCTCACCCCAAAAAAAATTGATCCCAATGCCTGTTTTTATAGTGTAAACCATAGATATGCCTCCAAATGTTCTCCCAGATCACTTTAATTTAATTTGGAACTCAGTTTAATACATTACCCTTAAAGAAAATGTAAATATAAACCCGAGGTTTAAATACGGAAAAGAACCAGAGAGAGACAGAGAATTAGAGAGAGCGAGAGAGAGAGAGAGACAGAGAAAGATACAGAGAGAGTGAGAGAGAGAAAGAGAGAGAGAGATACAGAGAGAGCGAGAGAGAGGCAGAGAAAGAGAGGGAGCAAGAGAGAGACAGAGAGAGCGAGAGAGAGAGAGCGAGAGAGACAGAGAGAGCGAGAGAGAGACAGAGAGACAGATACAGACACAGTGAGAGAGAGAGCGACAGAGAGAGAGACAAAGAGAGCAATGATCCGCGCGCTCCGGAAAAGTCAGGAACGAGAGAGAGAGAGAGAGAGAGAGGGAGAGGGGGAGGGGCACATAGAGAGAGAGCGCAGAGACAGAGAGAGCGAGACAGGTTTAAAACGGGCGCAATCTGGAAAAGTCACGAAACAGAGAGAGAGAGAGAGAGAGATACAGAGAGAGCGAGAAAGAGACAGAGAAAGAGAAAGAGATACAGAGACAAAGAGAGAGAGAGGGCAAGAGAGAGACAGTGAGAGCGAGAGAGAAACAGAGAGAAAGAGAGAGATACAGAGACAGAGAGAGATGATCGCATGAACGAGAGAGAGCGAGAGAGAGACAGAGAGCGAGAGAGAGAGACAGAGATGATCGCACAAACGAGAGAGAGACAGAGAAAGGGAGAGAGAGCGAGAGAGAGACAGAGAGAGCGAGAGAGAGAGAGATGATCCGCGCGCTCCGGAAAAGTCAGGAACGAGAGAGAGAGAGAGAGAGGGGCACATAGAGAGAGAGCGTGCGCTCAACAGAGAGAGCGAGACAGGTTTAAAACTGGCGCGATCCGGAAAAGTCACGAAACAGAGAGAGAGTAAATCCGCGCTAAAATACCAAGGTTAAAGTCATCATATTCATAGTCATAGCTTGCGTAGTATAGACCCAGCTCCCTACCCAACTTTGTGAATAGATTAACGGCGTAATTTTTTTTTAATCGCACGATAAGAGTCTTGCTTTCGAATTTTTTTTGTTCTAAATCTTATTTCTTCTACTGCACTAAGTATTTGTATTTATATATACACTGCAGATCCAGAGCTCTCACCATTTCGTTTCCCTGTATATGGTGAAATGACAATAAAGTTCACTTTGATCTTTGACATAAGCCAATAAGTGGAGCCCCTTCGGCGAACAAGGTTAAATACCAAATACCAGAACCAATACAATTCAAAATTCTGTATATTCTATGCATTGATCCTTGGATTTCATACTAAAGAAACAGCTCTTTTTTTAACCTTCAGTGATCAAAGCTATTTTGACACAAAGAGCTTGCTAAACTGTACTACAGCACATTAATATTCAAGTTGTATCAAGCTCATTCAATATGCTCTAAAAATGATTTCACAGTTATCGCAGTGATATGCCGTTCAATAACATTAAAGTTGTATGAATCTACCCTAAGCTACATTATGGCCCACAGAGGTTGATGATAAAGGGCTACAGGGAAAAAAAAAAACATATTGCACCCATTTCAATTCATTACTCAGTGTGACTTTTTTTTAAATAACAATACAGATACTGCATGAATCATTGAATATGATTAAAGTGAAATGATATGATAATATAATAATGTGCGGATGGGATTCCATTTAAATTCTCATCGCAGTCCTTCATTTTAGTCGGGATTTAGCCAAAGCTCAGTGTACCTGTAAAAAGAGAACAAGCTCATCAGTGAATGATAAGCAGTACAGCTGCCTCCTATTTTGGTCTGTGTGATAAGCTTATGACTTATGGGCTGATCTGAGAGCAGCTTTGCCATATGTTATAGGGATTAAGATAAGTTTTCAGTAGGGGGAGCTGGTCCTGTATAAGTGTGATTAGGGAGTTCCTCAGGAGCTTGAGCTAAAATCCTTTAAATCAGTCCTCATGCATATTCATTTTAACCAGAAGCTCTAATAAAGAATTTAATATCAATCAGCTACAAATGTTTCCCTAAATAAACAAAGACCTTCTTTTTTTCTTGCTCTTTCATGAAGATCATTGGATGCTCTGATCACTTAAGATGCTGCTGCTGCTGCTGCTTTGAAGCTAGGCCAAGTGTCAAGCAGTGTCCCGCCCCGATTACAGCAATTGACTCATGTTTAAAGCACACTGCCTGAATATTTTCCAAATCAAAAATACCAGAAAACAATTCAAGGAAACGCAAACCATCAACAAGTTAGAACAGTTTGTCAATATACTTTAATAGAGAATTAAAACAGACTAATAATAACAGCCATAACTCAATAACATAGTTTAATCTGCACTGAAAAGGTGAGGCAACTAGTTTCATTTCATACTTCAACAGGGAAGGCTGGTGGCCTAGTGGTTAGGGCATTCGCCCTGCGACCAGAAAGTACGGGTTCGATTCCCAAGACCACTAGGCACCGCTGAGGTACCCTGAGCAAGGTACCGTCCCCACACACTGCTCCCCGGGCGCCTTGTTGTTGGCAGCCCACTGCTTCATTTGGTGAATGGGTTAAATGCAGAGAATCATTTCACTGTGTGTTGGACTTGTATGACTATGCATGTGACAAAGAAAGGACTATAACTATATGGTCTATGACAATACATTACTGAGAATGTCTCGTTACAATGCCAGCGTGGGATATAAATGAAATCAAAGTGAACATGACTTTGATAAGGACTGAACTGTGATGGCTGAAGGATTGGGTCAGAGCTCCAAAACTCCAAAGTCTTGTTTGCTGTATGCAGTGGTCAGTACCTACCAAAATTGGTCTAGGAATGGAGAATCAGTGGACAACTGACAAGCGCATGGATGCCCAAGGCTCACTGACGCAAGCAGGGAGTAAAGGTTAGCCTATATTGTCCAGTTTCAAGAAAGAGCAATGTAGCACAAACTGCTGGAAAACGAAAGAAAGGTGTGCATCAAACCAGTCCGAGAACCCATGCTTACTGAGATAACCTACAGAACTGGACCATGGAGCAAAAGGTGGTGGTGGTCTGATGAATCAGATTTCTTTTAAAGTGTGGAGGGCTAGGTGCAGGTGTGACACTTAACTGGGGGAAGAGATGGCACCAGGCTGCACTATGGGAAGGAGGCAGACTGGTGGAGGCAGTGTGGTGCTCTGGGCAATGTGCTGCTATGAAACCTTGGGTCCTGGCCTTCTTGTGGATGTTACTTCACAGAGTTTAAGATGATGAATTGACCTGCAAATTTCACAGCTCTCAATCTGATCAAGCATCTCTGGGATGTGCTGGACGACGAGTTCAAACCAGGATCTGCTGTAAGGTCTTGTTGCCACCACAGTACACTTTCAGAGGTCTTGAGGAGTCGATACCTCAACAGGTCAAAGCTGTTTGGCGGCATGGGAGGGACCCCACCTCAAGATATTGACAAGGTATCCCAATTTCTCAGATACCAATTTGATCAGACATTTGTGGGATGTAATGGAGCCACCAGTCCAATCTGCAGCAGCTCCATCTCTCAGTTTACAGCATCTGGAGGGACTGCTACTATAGTCTTGGTGCCAGACACCAGTGAGCAACCCTCAGAGGTATTATACAGTTATAGTCCATGCCACAGCGGGTCAGAGCTCAGAGCTATAAATAAAACTGCCATTCGTAAATTACAAGAAATTCCGAAGTTGATCAGTCTGCATACAATGGGTTCTCAAATGCTTTTCAAACATATTGTATAAGACATAACACACTGGCTTAGATAAACAATACATTATCGAGAACGGCCCTCAGCATCAGTAACCTACAATGCCCTCCACAACAAAAACACATGTGCAACCATTACTGGGACTCCCGTAGTTATAGTTAGCACAATATAACTGAAGCATGACTCAATTTATATTGTATATTTTTGGACTAGAGTGTGCAGGAACTTTTAAGCTGTAATCCATGACATCCTGATTACAGTAATTGGGGTGACAGAGAGGCCAAACTCCCTTAGTTAGCCTGGGACAGATAATACATCACAAACCACATTAGAGAGAAGTGTGATGACCTTCATAATCCAAGGAATCATCATCAAATGGTTATAAACAGCTACTCACTTGAGCATGCAAATTTCTACCATTAGAGCAATAATGAAAGAGTGGGCATTAACTGAAAATGTTACAAACTTTTCAGGAAGAGGGCACACGTTTATTTTGTCCCCACATATAATGAGTTGGAATCACTGTTGTTGAATTACATTAAAAAAATGTAAAATCTTTGGGTTACCAAGTCTCCAAAATCATCATCAGATGCCACATCCATGCAAACATGCGAACCATGAGCTGACAGGAACCATGAGCTATGAAAAAGAACCAGATCTCAGCTGTAAAATATGGTGGAGGTTTTGTGCTGTTTGTCCTCCAAAGGCCCCGGAAGCCTTGTTAGGGTACATGGCATCATAGACTCCAAGAAATGCCAGAACATTTTAAATCTAACTGTGTCTGCCTCTGTCAGGAAAATATACCTGTCGTCATTAAATCTTCCAGCAGGATAATGATCTAAAGCACATTCCCAAATCAACACAAAAGATCAGCTGATCACAGAATCAAGCTTCTGCCGTGGCCACCTCAGTCCCCTGACCTGAACCCATATGAAAACCTGTAGGATGAGCTGAAGAGGAGAGTGTACAAGAGAGGGCCGAGGACCAAGGAATAGTATCAGATGCCCTGCTCTATATATCCCAGAAGTACTATCATTCTGGCAAGAGGGGGTGGTCCAAATATCAGCTGCAGGGATGCCAATATTGCAGGTTTTAATTTCTTTCTAGTCGGGAGATTAGGTTTTTCCTCTGAATAAATGTTTCTAATTAAAGATTAGTTTTCCCCCATTTTGTCAGTGTGTAGTTTTTTTCCCTAAGCCATTTAACTAAACAGCTGCCAATCATTATAGAGTGAATATCAGCGAAAATATGAATACTTTTCCCATCTTCTCACTGCATGGCCGCCTTCTATAAAAGTTTCTTCGTCAATAAAGGAACCAGGACTGATGATGACGACTTCGACATTCAGGTCAGGTAAAATAATTTAACTAACACACACTTCAAAACACCAACAGCGATGAACAAAGCTCAGTTTTATACCAAAACAGGTGCCACCTTAAGCACCTCTTCAGCAAAACATTTTGCACTGTTTAAATTCTGGTCCTGTCCTCATTTTTTTACATGCTGTAACAGAATGTGTGATGGTAGAGAGACCTTACTTCAAATTAGACTTTGAGTGTGTCCAAGCAACGGAGGATAAAACTTTCCAGCAGTGCCTGAGCATTCCTCTGAGACTAGTGTGCATCTATGAATGTGGGCTGGGTGTGTGTACCTTGTCAATGTGCGGGTGCCAGTATTCATCATGAGTGGTCTTGGCATCGGTGCTGTTGATGCGGGAGAAGAATGTAGGCTTGGTGAGGTACATCTGAGTGGATTCCAGCCCAAACGTTTCAGCAATCAGTCTCTGAATGCGACCTCGTACATCCCTGATTTGGGGCAGAATAAAAATGTAGAAGGAAATGTTTACCAAATGTCACAACAGCAGTTATGGTTGCAAAAATGCTTTGATGCATCAACCTAAGAGTCAACTGCATAGTTAGTTTGGGGCAGCTGGTGGCCTAGTGGTTAGGGAGTTGTCCATGCAATAAGAAGGTTGTTGGTTTGAAGCCCAGGACTGCTAGTGGCACTTCTGAAGTGATCTTGAGCAAGGTACCATCCCTACACACTGCTCCCTGGGCACCGCCGGTCCGCTGTGTTCACGTATGACAGAATTGTCACACTCACTTTTTTACTTTCACTACAGGAATGTCAGAATAGATAAAGCAGAATAATATTTGAAAATGTATGCACACATTTCTTGAGCTAATATATTTGAAAATAAGTATACATTAAATCAAATATAATGAGTTATACTGGATAGGGCTGGAAAGTTAACCCGTTAATTAGATTAATTAATCACAGAAAATAATAACGCGTTAATATTTTTAACGCAGTTAACGCGTATAGACACGTGACGTTACACTTTGTAGAACTGCAGCCAGAT
>JBBPDH010039953.1:0-10069 GCA_037974565.1 Clupeocharax schoutedeni | reverse complement strand
TGTTCTGTAATAACTCTATAAAGCCATCTCATCATAATGAATGATTATTTCCAATTCACGTGTATAAAAAACAAGTATTTCATTTGAATACAATATCAATGTCTATTGATATTAAACCTAAACACTGTAGATCCAAAAGACCCAGCTGTCAGTAAATCACTGTTCACCTGGGCTGGGATCACCTGATTTATGGGTATTGATTTATGGGTAATTATCGATAAAGACTCTGCTTTGGACAGACAGCGGCGGACAGGACTGTGATGGACTGTAGGAAAATAGCAACACAATATTTTAATTTTTCTTGTTTGTTGATGTTTGAAATGTCATGTTTTATTTTTTAGAAAGAGAGCATTTTTTAAAGCACAGACACTTCCATTTATTATTCATTTATTTTTTTAAGCACCAACACCTGTTTATTAGATTGGAATGTGTGAAGTAAAAGTCAATTATTAGGTTTTATTTTTCTCCAGCTGTGTTTGGACTAATTATGCTAAAGCCGAGAAACACATCAGTATTCTGGCACTGTTTTGTGTGTGCGCGTGTGTGCGTGGTTGTGTGTGTGTGCGTGTGTGTGTGTGTGTGTGTGTGTGTGTGTGTGCAACAGCAACACGGCTAAATCAAGAGCTGGTTTTAGCAGCCTGTCAGACCCTCAGAGTGAGAGAGAGAGAGAGAGAGAGAGAGTCTGCTGGGTTGGCATCAGGGAAAGTGTGCCCATGTGGCCAAGAGGTGCCACCAGTGCCAAGTCTGGCATGGGTGGGTAAGATGTATGGACTGAAGCCATAATATGAATAGTTAATGAAGGCAGAAAGTCATGCTCAGTTCTGTAAGAAAATTCAGACAGATACACTTACAGACAGGATAAAATCATAGTGAGCCAAAAATTGACAGTCCCCCCCTTTCCAACATTTACAGCCAACACTCTCCTGGTGTCTGAAGTCTGCTGCTTTAACTCCATTTCCAATTGGACAGCAATACAAGCGTATAACTCATAAATTAGCTTGGTTGGAATTGTTGATGTGGTTTCTGACATTTGGTTGTCTAAAATAAAGTGGCATTTGGCAGATACCCTTCTCCAGAGCGACTTACAATCATTAGTTACAGGGACAGTCCCCCTAGAGAAACTGAGGGATAAGTGTCTTGCTCAAGAATACAACAGTAAAAAGTGGGGGATTTGAACCTGCAACTTTGTGGTCATCGGGTTAAAACTAAAAACTTGTTATACGGTTAAAAAGTAGTTGCCATCTTGAAACCTGAACTTTTTTATTTTGGATGCCATACTGTATCAGAAACAACTTATCTTTAACGTATTCGAGATGCACTGGGGGAGCTAACTGAGATCAGAGAGTTTGCACAAAGTCAATTTGTGGCTGTTTTAAGCTTTCATCACTGATTAGCTACATTAGCATTGTAGATCCTGTTGAGCAAAAGTAAAGAAGCAAACTTCTGGTTGGCCATCTACATTCAGAACAAGTGGAAATCTGTGCAAATTTGCTTTTTCATGCTTTTTCACAAAAGTCACAGTTGGGATACTGTTTAGAAAGGGGACCACAAAGTAGTGTTGACCAAAGCGGAACTACCAGACAAAGCACAGCTACATACTGACACACTACAAGGCTCCTCAAAAGCCTCTTTCAGAAAATCATTACCCACTTCTTTGCTCCCCCGGTCTCAGTCTGAAGCTATTGAATTAGTTGAAGAAGCTATGAACAGTCTGCCAACCCCCCACTTCGTTCTCCTCCGTTTCTCCCTCTATTTTCTATGTTTAACTTCAAGTTGTACTTGTAAGCAGTTAACAACCCCCAAGTGTTCCAGCAGAGTGAAAGGGCCCAGTCAATAGAGCCCCCGGCCCCACGCTGAAAGAGAAGGCAATTGACTCGGCAAGTTCACTCCGTACTCGCCCAGCCCCCACGCCATTCACGCCTGCCCACGGAAACACACACAGACGTACACCCACGCACCCACACACAAACACATCTCTGTGCCTGTTCTGCCATTCTGAACAGATTACAGGGGATCATGAAATGCCCATCTGCAATATTTCCCCTTCTGACGTCACCTTTTCTACAATGTCTTTAAGTCTCCAGGAGGAACATGCAGGTGCATATAAGCATTACAAGAGAACTACCTTCAGAAAAAACACAGAATAAAATAATCTGCCAAAAATGCTCATAGAATCCAAACCTTTCCAGCAAATCAGACATTTGGCATTTTGCCCACGCAACTGATCTTTCGGGCAGCCAGAGGCAAGCCCTTAGGGCCTTTCAGGACTTCAAAGAAGGTTGAATGTTTTCTATGAACTAAGAAACTTCATCTTTATTTCATACAATGATGTGGTATTTAAAATTCAGCATTGGTTGAAAACAGTGGGTTTAAAATCTTGAAACTCCCAGTAGAAAATTATCCAGTCAAACTTTTTCCTTATCTGGGTAGATATAACTGGAAGTTGATTGAAGGATTGAATGAAGTTGGATTAACCTCCAGCATAATTTGGAAGTGACAGAGGACACAACCAATCATATTTTTAAATTAACAAAGGGTAGGGACTGATTTTGAAAGGACAAAAATAAATTCATTCTGTGAACAGTGATAACCTACATAATGACTTTCTGTCAGATAGTAAAACAAAGCAGCTCTATGACAGCACACTTTACTGAAGGAGTCACTGTAGAAAAGGTCAAATATATGTTAATATGGTTGTTACAAGCTTCAGGTAAGGACATGAAATATAGTTTTTTATATAGTCATGAGCAATCATTAGCTTGGTGCTAAAATGCTGCAAGAACACTAAAATTCACCATAGTCTTAGAGTTGTGTTTTGAAATCTGTGGTCCAAACAGAAGACCTGGCTCTAAAAGAGTGAAAGCAAAGTACAAATAAAATAATGGTGTTATTACAATTAAAGTTTCTCTTTTGTTCTGCCATATCTGTAGTTTACAGCTGTTTACTGCATACATTTTCTGTCCTTTTCTACACCCAGTTATTTCTTCCGAAGTGTCTTCAGCTCCCGAGCATTGTATTATACTACAAGTGTGCCTCAAGTAAATGGGTTTTCTGTTTGTTTCTAATTATGGGCGAGTCTGTCAGAATTACTGTCTATGGTAATTGACTGTACACTCCGGATGCAGCAGACAGACATCATGCAGAAAATCGAGCTCCTTTAGAGCACAGAACAGATGAATACAGAAATGAATGAAATGCGCTGTTAAATTGGTAAAACATAAGACAGTAATATTAAAATTTCAGTGTAATTAATTATATGTGTAAATGAGATGTATGCTTTTGAGACTACATTAGATTCCCTGCAAACATATTCCAGAATTTAATTCAATCAGTTCAGCAGGAAATGGATTTTCTTAGAGAGTGAAAGAGACTTAGCGCGCATGTGTGTGAGTGTGTGCACACGTAAGCATGTGTGTGTGCATGCGTCTTGGCATCTCAGAAACTTTCAGGCTTAAGGAAGCTGTGTTGCCATAGAGACACAAGTGGATATAACCATAGCAACCAGCTTAAAGTGCACTGTCAAGATCAAAACACTTCTGGTTACTGGGGAAATATGGCATGGGGAGCTGTGTGTGTGTGTGTGTGTGTGTGTGTGTGTGTGTGTGTGTGTGAGAGAGAGAGAGAGTAATTGATAAGTGAAGGTTTTGACCTATCGAGGTCAGATGAGGTTAAGGCGCTGCATGTGTGTGTGTGGGGCCGGGCGTGTTTTCAGAAGGTCGGAAGGTGTGTATGATATACGAGAGGCTCAATTCCAAAATGCATTAATAAGCATGTTCAAAAACATTTTTCAAGATCTACATTGTTGAGAGCGGGCTTTACACATCCAAGAACTATCAGTTTTACCTTAAAACTTTCCCTAATTTTAATAGAGTATTACAAATCTGGTTTCCATTATACATCAGCTGTGACTCCTTTTATTAATTTTTTTAATCCAAAATGTCAGTGTTTAAATGTATATCCAGGTTAAAATAGGACAGAATGGGTTGTTGTCTACAGAAGTGCTGCCCTCTACTGAGGAGCATGCAAACAGTTGGGTGTCACAATAAGATTACACTTACAATTTATAATATACTGCTGTAATTTATGTTCATGCGTATACCTGCTTTTGTCCATAGTGGGCTGGTGAAGCTGATGAGGCTGTGTGTGCGTGTTATGACACCCAGCCGTGTGCATGCTCCTCAGCAGAGGGCAACACTACTGTGCAGAAAGACATAAAAGACTCAGATGCTCATTCTTGATATCCAGCCTTCTTTGGAGTCTTGAGCATTATAAAGAGAGTTCACAGTCCAATCAGGCTGTGTGTCTAATTCTTCCATTCATCTAGTCCACAGGGGGCGCTGTGTGGACTTTTTGTGAACTTATGAAAAGAGTGCTTGGGATTAAAACTTCCTCAGATTCACGTGTGGAGTTATCCTAAACACTACTGCTTGCGGGTTCTGCTGCGGACTCACTTTGTTGGTCTGAAGTGTGTGAGACTGCAGACCACAGGTGTAGAGTTTGGAGGTTTAGAGTGTGCGAGGACAGGGTACAAAAACAGTTACTGAGCACCATGCTTTACGCCGCATTGAAGAGCCCCTCACTACCTGCAACATTTCACAGCCAAGACAGCAAATAAATAAAGCAATTAAATACCATTTCAGAAAGGAACAAGGCCCACAGTCTTTATCCTCATTGACGATGACCTTTATCAGCATTCACATCACAATAACAACCTTTATAAGGTCATGGGTCTGATCGTCCTGAGTGCTGTTACTCCCCCGACAAAACGGCTTTTAGTTGTACTTTTCTTCTATGACCAAAGTGAGGTTTCAACAGTAATTTCATGTTAACCTGACAGAAATCATCAATCCAAAACATAAGAAATACTATTTTTTCAATTTAGCAAAACAGCTTATTCATCACTAACACTAAAACTAAAAAGTCCGTATGCTTGTGTGACACACAAATCAGTATACAGACCAGATATGACCCAACACTAACAAATCCAAGCAATTACAGAATCTAAAGCTAGACTGTCTAACTCTGTTTCTGAGGGTCTGATTTTCAACACAGGTTGATGATTTCCTTGATCGAACACACCTGATTTAACCCGACACTTGCTAGGTTTAAAAAAAAAAAAAAAAAAAAAAAAATATATATATATATATTATTACATAAACTAAATATATTATTACATAAACTAAATATATTATTACATAAACCGTATCTGCATGTTCAGCCTACAGATGTTAAGCCATTCAAATAAAAGTTAGAAGGAGAATTGCTTTATGAATCATATACAGTCCAGGGCAGCCAGTCAGAGCAGAACTAATTTACATTTATCAGGCTGACAAAAAGATATTGTACAAAAAAAAACATTTTAATTCGGAGATAAAGAAAGGCTGGAAAATGATTGTGTAAAAATAAATGATTGCTGTTTTTGGTACATAAAATCACATAAATATCATATAAGGACCTCAGAAAAAAAAGAAAAATGTAGGATATGTACCCTACAAACATGTAAAAAATGACTATACTGTATACCCCAAATGTGTTTACAGCTCTGTTTATGTTAAAATGCTGCAGTACAATGTTCTTTCTGTGTCTTTTGTTCATATGCATGTCTTCTTGCCATGCTTACATATCTGTCACTCCGCTGTGTATCATCTGGCTTTAGTTGCTACAGCAATCACCATAATGAGCTCCCCCAGCTGTGCCACACCTCAGCCAGGCCTTACAGCAACACCATCCGTCTCGCCTGCCCCATCGCCTTGGAAACCCTGGCCCAGGTGACTGTTGTCAAGGCAACAACCCCCCCTAGTGGAATGCTAAATAGGGGAACACCTGACCCAGGAGGGACGTGGGCAGACAATAGGGCACGGGTCAGAGAGCTTATCTAATCAGCGAACAGAGGACACAACTCACTGAAGAATTTAGCAATTACCAGCTAGTTACTGCTCTGAATCAACTACGGTTATTTATTTTGACAGTGAGACACTAGGACTGCCACGGATTATTAAGGAGAGTGTATTGATGGTGGTATTGTATCAGGAGGCTTTTGTCCTGTGCTATGTTTCACTGTCCCAAGACCTACTATAATGCATTATATTAATGCAAGTGGGTAGCAGCACTGACAGTGAAAATGAAAGTTTAAAGTAAAATGAAAGAAAAATAATTCTGGACCATTTCTTTTGCTCCAAATTTCAGGAACAGTCGATGCTATCTAAAGGGCTCACACTGACAAGAAAAAAGTCAATGTGGGGTAAGGGTGGGGTAGGGTGAGGGTTAGGGTTGCTTCACAAATTCAACACCACTTTTACTTTTACAGTTCTGATACTAATACAAGTTTTAAAATTTGCTTTTTTAGTCAAAGCACTTGATCAAAAAGCTTTATGCTCAGGACTGAGAGAAGGACCGCAGAAGGACTGAGGACCAATAGAAGGATCATCAGAACAAGATCTTTTTGTCAGTTATTCTTTACATGTAGTGAAATATTATAAGGAATGAACCAATTGATGCTACAAAATTATTTGACAAAATTATGTTTACAGAAATTTTTACAGTAATATGATAGAATAACATTTAAGAAAATCTGTTGTTCCAGCAGGCAAATAAATAAGATTCTAAAAGAAAACCTCAGCCAGATCACTTACCAAGCCTTTTACTTTGTTGTGTTTGTGCTGTAGTATGAGTTTTGCTCTGATTCTCTCTCTCTCTCTCTCTCTCTCTCTGGCTATTAGTAGTTCACTGATGTGTAACAATTTACTTTTTTTTCAAGTGTTCCATTTGTCCGATCATCATGGAATTTGGACACAGCTTGCGATTTCAAAATATGCCGAAAATTAGAAAACGAGAAAAATGTAAAGGAAAGCTTTATTCTAAAATGGCAATCATTTGTTGGATGTCCTACATTTGGAAAAAAAAAGTTCATTTTTTGGATCTTTTAATATGAGAGTAGCTATATTAATACTGAATCTAACACTATTAACATTGTAGGCACAGTCTGACTAAGCCATGCTAATGTGGCTAACAGTAAATAATAGTTGGGGTGCCAGTGATCAACCCAACCTTCTAAGTAACAATGTGAGGATTTTATTCACTGTTAATCACTTTAGCTTTGCTGTGTGAGGCAGTCCTGTCATAGCAATAAGCAACATCTGCACACTGCCTTCAGTCATTTTTCTTTTGTACAAAAAGGACCCTACATTTATATTAATACATGAATTAAACATACATGGAAAAAAGCTGAAAATATTAACAGAGTATGACATTTACAGCACATTCTTGTGATGTGCTTGAGTGGCCTCAAAAGATCTATAAAACCCTGCTGCAGCCGCGGCCCACGCCAAGAAATGTCACAATACAGTAATTTAGCAGGCAGACGGAGGAATGTGAAACATTTCAGCTACACTTCTTCCACAATGACTGACTGATTTGTAGTTTCACTCCTTTAAAAGAAACCCTGATTGTTATGTCAAATGCTATTCAAATATGTTTTTTTTATATTATAAAAATAAAAAATATAATATAATAAAAACATTTTTTTATATTATATTATAAAAAGCAAACATCGCCATAATTTTATGTCATCAGGTGTGATCATATGACAAGTACAGATTTGACTTATTTGCCATTGTTTTTGTAACTTTCCATTTGGTTTACGTATGCTTTTAAATTAGTATCGCACACATAAACTATTTTAGGACATACAGTCAAGAGTTTCCGGTAAATACAAAAAATGACAAGTTTGATCAATGCTACTGCTGCTTCTACTACTACTACTGATACTAACACTACTACTACTGTTGCTACCACTCACCACTGGACTGGCTATCGTGCATACCCGGCATTCCTATCCAGGATTACTATTACTACAATTACTACTACAACTACTACTATTACTAATACTACTACTGCTATTACTACTACTGTTACCATGACTACTACTACTATTACTACTACTACTTCTGCTGCTATTACTACTACATTTACTACTACTACTATTACTAGTACTACTACTACTCCAGCTACTACTACTACTACTACTACTACTACTACTAATACTACTACTCCAGCTCCTCCTACTACTACTACTGCTCCTACTACTACTACTATTACTATTGCTACTATTACTACTAGTACTACTCCAGCTACTACTACTACTACTGCTACTACTACTACTACTACTACTCCAGCTACTACTACTTCTGCTACTACTACTACTACTACTGGAGGTGGTGGTAGCTCAGTGGGTAGGATACTTGCCTCCGGACCAAGAGGTCACAGGTTCGAATCCTACCTTCAGCACCACCACTGGGTCCCTGAGCAAGACCCTTAACCCCAAGCTGCTCCAGGGAGAGACTGCCCCCTGAAGTTAGAGAATGGAAGTCGCTTTGGATAAAAGCGTCTGATAAATGCCGTAAATGTAAATGTAAAGCTGTAGGTAGACCATCCAGGATTTGGGCCTTAAAAGCGAGACACAGTTGTGTGCAATGTTTGGCACCTATTTTACAAGTTTACCTGAATTTTTGTTTAAGAAAAATGTAAAATGCGAACTTTATGGGACATATAATATGCAATTCTGTCCATTTACATATTTAATTTTGCTATAACTTCTCAAAATGTGCAGAACATTGGGCAGCACTGGTTAAAGTATATATTCTTTGAATATCTGTTTGAGAAGATGTTAATCTGTATGGAAAATCAAAAATGAGCATATTTAAATTTGCACATTTGCATATTTAAGTTTGTTCCTTTTGTTATCTTCGCAAACTTTCAAAGATCCATTACTGTTATTTTTTTAACATCCTAAATCTTATTATGGCTCGCTAGGCCTTAATCCCAGTCAGGTGTAGACAATTCCAGACTGTGGTAAGTGATGTGACCCCTCAAAAATCTCATTGTGTTGTGCTTGTTCTCAGCAGCCAGGAATCAGCTGACTGGGGATCTGAAACTGAAGAAAATTTGCTATTAAAAAGCAACAGAAGGCTGTAAAAGATCTCTGAAGACATCTTGATTGTGATGGGCCATTAAAAAATGAGAGAAAAAGAGAAGAAATGTTAAAGTCAAGACAAGGTCTGGGAAACTAGGAAAAATAGGTCAGGAATACAAAGTAAAACCACCATATGACTGCCAAGGACCAAAGGGAGGATTTGGCATCCAATGGAATAGTGCAATCCAATCCCTTTGGGCATAATCATCTACATGGAAGGGTCACCAGGAGATTTCACAAAAGTCAACATATGATATATGAAACACTCGCTTGGATTTAAAAAAAAAAAGGGATTGCGGAATCATTTTTGTGGTCTGATGAAGCAAAAATTTATCCAATTGGGTACAATCCCTAAAAAAATACCTTGCCAGGGTGAATCTATTATGCTTTGAGGTTTTGTGGCAGCCAGTCCCACAGCTATTGAAGTAACTGAAGAAAAACCAGACAATGATCCAAAACATACATGTCATACAAGCTTGAACTGCATTAGGAAAAGGAAAAATTGAGGTTCTGGGATGGTTTTTACCACCCACAGACTTGAATATTATTGAAAATCTGTGAGTCGATCGTAACCATGCTGTGCACATGCAAGAAGATCATCCAGCAAAGAAAAGTGGAGGGGAATCCAAAATCAGAAAAATGCTAAATAAATATTTGGAGGATGTAATTTCAGTCAAAGGGGTCTTAGTGAGGACTTACTGACATGAGGCTGCCAATGTACATGAAGCATTTTACATTGTACTTCTTTCCTGTATGTCAAATTTAGAAATTAATTATGCTTCACAGTTCTCAGATATGTCGTATTTTACACAGAGGTTCTGTTAATTTCTCTTTACTAACAATATCTAATAAATCTTTAATCCAGCCAAGGGTCCCTAAATCCTGCCGACAACGCACCACTTTGTGGGCAGTTGGATGGCCTAGTGGTTAAGGCATCTGCCCAATGATCAGAAAGTCCGTGTTCAATCCCCAAGGCCGCTAGGTACCACTGAGGTACCCTTAGCAAGGTACCGTCCCCGTGCACTGTTCCCCGGGCGCCGTGTTCCTGGCTGCCCCCTGCTTCACTTGGTGAATGGGTTAAATGCAGAGGTTGAATTT